>JAVSCE010006365.1:0-41581 GCA_032199065.1 Smutsia gigantea
AAGCCAGGACCAGGAAGGATAAGACTGAAAATAAATGCCAGACGCCATGCAAGGAGCATACCCAGAAAGTGAATAAAAAGGCCACAGTGTGGAGTCAGGATCACATCAAAGGTAAAGCAAGACCCTAAGGAAGAAACTGGAAATAAGGGTTTAGCTGCTTCTATTATGACCACTGCTTAATTCGGTTGTCTACCATAGTGTGACTATATGCTATCTGAGATCAAAGACTTTGACTATTTAGGTCTGTACTCCTAGGATATGCATTGTATTACTGGACAAGACAGGAACTCAATAAATAATGAATGAATGACTGTGGTAGGAGCCAACTACAAGTATGGCCTGTCAAACCACAAAAATAAACCAATATGCAATAAACAAATACACACCCTATTATAAAATGTGTTCCAAAGGGTAGATTCTACAATGTCTAAATCTCAGCAATGAAGAGTTTCTACTTCTTTCACTTCACAGTCTATCAGAGTTCAAAAATGAAGAGTTGAAAATGGAAATTACCCTTTCCTAGTAGTTTTCAGCCATGTGGAAGAGTGGGATTCTCCACAATTACATGAATCTCAATGAAGCAGTAATGAAAACTTCCATAGGGTTCCAAGCCTCTTGAAAGCAGAAAGTGTACCTTATAATACATTTTGCACAATAAAAGCTTGTTGATGTTGCTACTGATGAAGCTTCAAAAGCTTTCTATTTATTTGAAGAAAAGCTGTTAATATTGGCAGAGGTTCTCTGATGCCACGAGGCGTGGCTAAAAGCCTGTATTTAAGCTTAGGGCTACTGGAAAGGACATCAGAAAATCCAGGCAAGTTACTTCAGTGTTCCTTTACCTAGTCTTAGTATTTCTTATGGTAACAAAACCACAGTTTACTGAAATGCTACATTATTCCCACAGTAACATTGTGCCAAACATGACACAAGCAGGAAGACAGGGCTAGAAGGGGTGGTGAGGTTCCTTCCCCCACAAAAGTTAGAACACCACAGTGGTGCTGGTAGATTATGAAAACAAACATGACTTTATATGAGGTAAAGGTGAGAAAAAGGGAAAACTAGTCTGGATATTGATAATTGGCATTTAATTAGCCAAATATTTACACTATTACACGAGACACCTAGTTTTCAATAGTGACTCAAATGCATATTAGATAATGCTTATAAAACAAGTTTCACATTGTTTTCAAATGAGTAAGAATTTTTTAAAATATAAGTTCAGTGATTTTTGTGTTGGTAAAAGAGTTCTTGTTTTTAAGTTACTTTTTCCCAAAAGTTTTAAATTCAAATAATAATGAAGAGTAATTACGTAGAGGAATTTTAATATAGACTATTAGATGACACCAAGGATTTATCATTTGTTTTATTAGATATGATAATAGCATTGAAGTTACTTAAGAAATTTTCCGTATTTTAGTAAGCACATATTAAAGTATATAGTGGTGAAAGGACATGATATAAGGACTTGTTTTAAAATACTTCGAAACAAAATGCAGATGGATAAAGCAAGTGGGGCAAAATCATGAAAACTGTTGACTGATGGTTTCATAAGAATTTAGTTTATTTTTCTCTCTACATTTGTATGCTTAAATTTTTTCATTAGTTTTTTTTTTAACTTAGGAAATGAGTCATGTGACATCCATAAAAATCTGATAGCATATACAAAGTCTGGTAGGTAGCACAAACTATTTCATCTATATGCATGGATTGAATAAATTAATGAAATATAGATTGATTCAAATTAGAATAAACACTTCACAACACTGGTTCAATAAAATCAACTATTATTTTAAAATATTTTCCAGTATTAGCTTAGTAAATACACATAATTCATTTTTTTCCTTCTCATTTATTTTTTAAAGTGTATTTTTTTAAATCAAAATCTTAATTACCTTCTAATTCACTGAGATATTGAAACTCACAGTCACTCTTGTGCTCATACTTTAAGTATGAAGGATCAAAAATGTATGAGGGTTAGGGAGAGCTCTGACAGAAGGCAGGGTTAGGGCTTCACAGTGTGGTTTCACTCTGAAACATTGTGAATTCCTAAACCATAAAGTATGTCCAAATAAAACATAAATGCAAAAACATTTGAATAATTAAATATATTTCAAATGGTCCTCACCTTAGTCTTCCTATAGTAACAGGTATAATTTTTAACTTATGATATAAATGCTTTCTGGCAAACTCCCCTTAAATCTTTTCTAAAGGAGCAAGATAAAGTGTACAAATAAATAATAAAATAAATATTCAGGTCAGCTGAATTTGATATATGGTGATCAAGTATTCCAGACCATTATCCATTTTCCATGGTGGTTTTCCTCCTGCAGTCATATTCTTATGCACTTTAACAATTCATCTGTCCTGTAGGAGGGAAAATTTCCTCTCTGGAGGTGACCTCTGTCCTGCTCAGTAGATTACATGATTGTATGGTTACAGTCCATTGGCTTTGGTCCTAGGATGCAAATGTTCTCCTTCCCTCTGCACAGTCCCTCTCTGTCTTGGAGTCTGATCATTTGTTAGCAGCAAACACTCACTGCAGGCTTGTCACAATGATTTAGGAAAGGCATATTTTACCAAAATAAGAAGCCCAGTGGCATAGCTGGAATTGATCAAAAGCCATCAGCAAGCTGACAGATTGCTTTTTATGAGAGATTGGCCTTTGGGTGGAAGAAATCTCCACATGTACATGATGAAAGCCAATGCTTGATCACAAAACTGTGATCCCCAACAGAAAAGAAAAATGTTTCTCCTAGTAGAAAGGTAATAGTTTTGAATGAATGAGTAAATGAATGAATGACCCAGATCCTTATAGATTCTCCCATTGAACATTCCATTTGTTTTTTTCCTTGGTTGTTCATTCACTCATTTATTCTTTTATTCTCTCTGATAGGCAATGAGCTATGTACTGGGAATAAAACAAAAACCAAGAGAGATACTACCTCTGTCTCCATGAAATTTACATTATAGTAGTAAATGTTGACAAGTAATCAAGCATTAAGTAAAAGGGAGATACAGAGAGTTACATAGTTCATTGTTCTCCTATCCATTTAGAGCTGGACTAAAATGGAAGGCAATATATTTTCCAGGTGGTTGGGGGGCAGTTTCTACCTTTGCACTTCCATAGGAAGAGTTGATTATTGAGGGAAATAGAATCTAGGAGATCAACCTTGTGATCAGGAACCAAAGAGACGACCTAATCATTCTCAGGAAGCGTGGTCCAGTGCCAGTATGGAAGCATGGAAAAGTTACGAAGAGACACAAAGGGTAGTCAGATTGGGTCTTTCTCATCACTAAAAGTAGATATAGTTAAGATACCGATTTGAATATGAGTTGGATAGTTGATACACTTTCTGGAGCTCTGAATCCTAAACTCCTATGCTCTTCCTCATCCCCATCCCCTCTACCTTTTTATTCCACTGTAACTTCTGCCACCTTGTCCTTTTGGGAGTCAGAGTAGCACAGTACAGGACATTATTACCATTTACCAATTATTATTTCAGCATGACTTTTAACCATCTGCCTTAGTTTATTCTACAATGAAGACTGACAACTCTAAGAGAAAGAATCTGTTGAATTTAGTGGTCTATTTGCTTCTCCTCTCATAATTCACTGATCCTCCATGTTTGTTGCAAAAATTCCTCATCTTTCCCTAGAAGCAAAACAATATTGTCAGTTGATCAGAAGACCTGACCAATGCATAACAGTTTATAGACAAAGAGTAGATACTCTGCTGGGAGGGAGAGGCAAGGGAAGGGGAATAAGAAAATGAGTGAAACAAAGAACAGATAACATAGATCCTAGAAATCTTCAAGTTATGCGTATTTGCCAAATTCAAATCTGTCATCTCAGAGAAAGTTAGAAATGTATATAATACATATAATAAAACATGTAATATTCATAATATTTTATATGATGTAAGAAAATTACTGTGGGTAAGGGAAATGAGGAAGAAGAAGTTATAAAAACCCATTATTGGAGGTCTGTAGTCATAATTCTAGTTCTACTTATAATTTTCTGTGTGGTCTTGAGATAATCACTTAAAATGTTTGGTCTATAATGACCTTATTTATAAAATGATGGTAATAACAATTCTGAGGAATACTGGGAAAATAAATGATAATATCTGTGGAAATACTTTGGAAAAATTTTAAGCAGAAATTTTAAATAGAGGACTTAAGTAAAAAGGAGAATGTTGAAGAGTTGGATGAGAGAATTCAGTGTGCTTACAAATGTCTATTAAGATATATTTATTTATTTTCCAGGTAGTTTAGTCTTGTTTGCCAACATAAAGCATAATGAATTTAGGGAAGAGTCCTAGTGGTATCACTTTAGGGATGGAGATGGGACATTTTAGAGTCAGAAACCTGCTTTCTGGATAAATTACCTCTAGCACCCCGGATGTAGGCATGTGAAGGTTCACCAGTCACATTAGCAGACAGGACTCTGAGGAGGCCTTCTGTGATCGTTTCCCTTAATACTGATCTTACAGCACTCCCAGTGATAGGTTAGCACCTTGCAATTCTACATACTGCTCCACAAGCAAAGGAAAACTTTCTGGGGAATTGGATGCCACTTTTTAGTTCATTTTCTGAATGATAGGAGGAAACCAAAGTGGTGTAGGAAATGTTATTTTTGTCTGAACGCAATTTCTATTTATTCAGAAATGATGATGATGAGACAATCCAGCCACGTTTCCCTGCCCTACCCACATTTACGTAGAAGTACGCTTTGTCCATTTCATTTTGTTTGAAAACCATGAAGGCCAAGAGCAGCACATTTCCACAGGCCCTGTGTTGTTAGAGATGTGTGGGCTGACCTAAAAGAGGACCAGAGCTTTCAGAATTTGTTTGACTTGGCCAGGTACTAAAAGCCCAACCATTGCAGAGACGTTCATGTTTTCAGTAGATTTTAGAGCAGATCCCTCAAACTGCAAAGTAACATCTGCTTCTCCAGCCCCAGCTATATGCCAATTACTGTTAAAGAGATTTCTGCCTGGGCCAGATGCAGTTCTTATGATTAAACTCATCTGTGCATTTTTTGTCTGCAGCCCATTTTCTACAGAAGGCTCTCAGCCAACTCTGAAGGGTGAAAGGCAGTTAATGCAACACTATGCTGTAATGATGCCATTTGTCAGCTGCTAAATCTTGTAAAAGAATATAATTAAGTCTGCTTCCTAAAAATTCAAGCCTTTTTTTTCCTCCATCAACAACCAAACTTAGAGGTAGTCATCCTATCAGTTATTTTATGTGTCAGCCAGGTTTTTCATCATCGCTCCAGACTAGGACTAATAGCCATTGTTCCTCAGAGGAGGGATCTCCAAGAAGGTGCCAGAGGATTAAACAAAGGTAAATCATCACAGTGTGCTGAGAAGCTTAGGGTTGCTCCTTGAAAGTCAGGAAAATGTCTTTTGAAAACAGGAAATGAAATTATAGTCATTCTTAAAACAAATAGGCTCTACAATATTTGCACAATCAAGTACACAAGAGAACTAGGGATGATTTTACTTTGTTTTTATTTGGGACAACTTGTAGTTTTAATCATATGGATCCAATTTTGGACTTCTATGATGTTTTGATTTTCATCTATTCCTTTAACAAGAATTCATTATGTACCAACTATGTGCCATGCATTATGGAAATAAGTCACTATTTTCAAGGCGTTTACAATTCTATTTATACCAAAACTTACAAAGCAAAATTATGAAAAATACTACAATAGAGAAATGTGCATGGTGCTGTGGTAACAGAGTGAAGGATGTCATGGATCAGTCCTTTGATGAAAGTGTCCTTTTATATTGGTACAGTTGAAATGACAACAACCTATAACTCCTTTCCAAAGTGACTCAGCTATGTACAAATTATCCCCCATGCTGTGAAAATGAGCCCTAACCTAAAGACTGTAAATGTGAAAGGAGTAAGACTGGAAATTTAACCCAGATTCAATCAATGATTCATGAGGGAATTGGATATCTGGAAATTGCTTTGGTTCATAGAAGAATCTGTATAAAGCAAGTTCATAGAAAAGCCCATCTAAAGTATTTTCAGAACTGACCAGAAAATATTTGTTAGAAAAAAAAAAAGACCAACTTAGAGACATTTCACTGATGAATAGGTTGACAAACACACACACAGCCCAGACTGCATCTCCCAGGAAAGAGAAGGGGCTTGAGTTCAGGAGTGGAGGAAGGAATTCTAATGAGCGTCAGGTCTGTCAGGTGGGTGGTTGGGTGCAG
Organism: Smutsia gigantea; assembly: GCA_032199065.1. Classification (NCBI taxonomy): domain Eukaryota; kingdom Metazoa; phylum Chordata; class Mammalia; order Pholidota; family Manidae; genus Smutsia; species Smutsia gigantea. The sequence continues at coordinate 6,236 of JAVSCE010006365.1, forward strand.
CAGGGAGACAGCCTGGCGACACTGGCATCCAGTTGTCCTCTAAGCATTGCTGCTTTTGGAGGACCACACTGTGCACTGGACTCCCAGACTACACAAAAAATGGACAAAAAGGAAAGAGTTAGCTGTACTATATAGTATAGAAGGATGCTATAGTGATTACCAGTTCAATTTTCTGTCTAAGATACCGAGAGCAACACCATGAGAGAATTTTCTCCCCTTGTTGGTCCTAAAGGATTTATATTTGGGCCTAAGCCAGCAGTGTAGAATCAGGCAGATTGTGTTATTTATAGTGAGTAGTTGCCAGTTTATTTTCCAAACAACTGACTAAGATCCTGTGGAAAACAACATTAAAACAACATTTGTAAACCAGCTTGCAAATAGGAAACTTCATGTACAACAGGATATTTTTGCTGTTTGGTTTTAATCATCTCTGCCTAACTGTTTCAGGAAGAAATCTCTAGCTAAAATTATATCAAATTTAAATATACTCACCTTAACCCTTTCGTGGATATATATGAATGTGTGACACAGGAACAAATGAGACTTAGGACCCCTTTCGGCTGGTCAAAAAGTGTTTTCAGTTCTTCTTACCCCTATTCTGAAATAAAATTATAAATCAACAAGGAAACATCAGGTCAGAAAAAGAAGGTGAATTAAGTGCACATTGTAACAAGCCAACTTCCCAAACATAAGCCCAAATGTTTGGAAGAGCTTCAAAGTGCCCCCCTGCAGCCTGTGACTAAAGCCTGGCAGCTTCGAAGAGAAGCTCAGTAATGGGGACAAAGACTGCCAGATGCACTGTGTTCCTATGCCAGCCAAAGTGAGCTGGCAGAAAGAGCAGCCAGTAACCCAGCAGTGCCAAGAGAGAGAGGCCAGGGTGTCAGAGGCAGAAGATGGTTTCCAAAGGAGCAAGATTGTTTTTCATTACTTGCTATAGTGTTATCCTCACCCTTGCTCTTTGTGATTATATGTGGGTTGTTTTAATCCTATATCCATCATTCCCTCTGACAGTGTTAGAAAGCTAGAGAATGTGAAGTGACTTGTTTTCAAATGGGGTGGGGACAGGCATTAACACAAAGTGAGACAACCATATCAAGCTGGGCTGGAAACCCCACATCTCAGAATGATGCATCCCAGTGGAGACAAAGTTTTTGCTGTGCTGAATTATAGCAACTGGTAATGAAGTATGTCAAAGAAACCAGTTAAGAAGCCATATCCAGCCATTCCATTTATTTCAGTTAATTTCTTTATTTCTCATTCTCTACCTTCTGTTTCCAAATCCTCTTGCACTATTTTCTGGGACAGGGCAATCTCCATGTCCAACTGAACAGAATAGCAATCGTAGTAGTAGTGATGGTAGTAATAATAGCTATCATTTATTAAGCAGCTGCTACATTCCAGGTTCTGCACCAGGCATTTAATCATTGTAAGCCTCATGAGAAGTAGATATTATCATATCTTCTTATAGATTAGATCTACAGGAGACTATAGTTTAAAAGAGACACAAGTCAACAGGCAAGAACACTCCAGGGTATCTAATGGCAGGGTACAGCAAACTATGAGAGTACCTAAAAGGGTCATCTAGCTTAAATTTTTATGAGAAAGTGAGGGAGTGGTTAGGGGAACATAGCTGAGAGAAGTCAAATTTACAATGAATAATGAAAAATGCAGAATTTGTATGAAGAATGAAGAATAAGTAAGAAATAGCCAGGCAATGGGAGTAGGAAGAGTATTTAGGAAAAAGAGACCAGTGTAAAAAAGGTTTGAAACAAAAGAGATTGCACCAGCTCAAAGTGGCTAGGACATGAAGTATGAAGGGCATATAAATGAGAGATAATGCACAGAGATACAACAGCCAGAAGAAAAGTCTTCCTAATCCATATAAAAAGTTTAAATTTATTTTGCAATTCAGAAAAGTGATTGCAGAGAGGAGAAATAGAAGACAGAGTTCCCAGATAAGGGAAAATTCCAATTATCTAGGTATGTACAGTGATGCTGTGAATAAGGAAAGATCTTTAGAAAGAAGAATCCTTGGGCTTGGTGATTGAGTATGGATGGTGGAACGGGGCAAGGAAGCAATTAAGAATTCTGTCTATACTCTGGTGTTGAAAAATGTGTGTACAAAGGCACTATTCACTAAAATAGAATCCGTAGGAGAAGGAAGAAGAATGTGAGATGTGTGTGTCTGTGTGTATGTTTGCATACACTCATGTGTTTGGTACTGGAGAAATGTGGGTAGGTAATAAATCCTGGTTTTGGGCACAATAATATGGAGATGACTGTAGATTATTTAGGTAAAGATTTCCATTAAACTATTGGATACATGTGTCCAGAACTAAGGTGAGAGGTATTAGCTATTAGAGATGTAGATTGGGAATTATTATATGGAGTAACAGTGGTCACTTCAAAAACAAATAAGGAAACAATCCCATTTACAATAGCATGAGAAACATTTTAAATATTTAGGAATAAATTTAACCAAGAAGGTGAAAGATCTGTACACTGAATATTATAACACACTGATATAAGATAATGAAGAAGACACAAATAAATGGAAAGATATCCCATGTTCATTGATTGGAAGAATTAACATTGTTAAAATGTTCATACTGTCCAAAGCAATCTAGAGAATAAATGTAATCCCTATCAAAATTGCAATGGCATTTTTCACAGACACAGAAAAACAATCTCAAAATTCACATGGAACCACAAGAGACCCCAAATAGTCAAGGCACTCTTGAGCAAGAAAAACGAAGAGGCATTACTCTATCTGATTATAATATATACTACAAAACTATAGTAATCAAAACAGTATGGTACTGCCATTAAACAAAGCATGTAGACCAATGGAACAAAACAGATAGCCAGAAATAAATCACACATTTATGGTCAATTGTTCTTCAAAAAGATGTCAAGAACACACAGTAGGGAAAGGACAGTTTCTTCAATAAATGGTATTGGGAAAACTGAATAGATAGATGTAGAGGAATGCAATTAGATGCTTATCTCACACCATATATAAAAATCAACTCAAAATGGATTAAAGACTTAAATGTAAGACCTGGCACTGTGAAACTATTAGAAAACATAGGGGTAAAGCTTCTTGACATTGGTCTGGGCAATGAATTTTTGGGTATGACTCCAAAAGCCCAAGCAACAAAAGCAAAAATAGAGAAATGGGATTGCATCAAATGAAAAATCTTCTGCACCACAAAAGAAACAATCAACAGAATAAAGATAAAACCTACAGAATGGGAGAAAATATTTGCAGACCATATATCTGATAAAGGATTAATATCCAAAATATATAAGAAAATCAAGTAATTCAATAGCAAAATAACCCATCTTAAAAATGGGCAAAGGACTTGAACAGACATTTCTCAAAAGAAGACATTACTAATAGCCAACAGGTACATGGAATAGTGTTTAACACCACCAATCAGAAGGAAATGCAAATCAAAACCACAATGAGATATCACCTTACACCTGTTAGATTAGCTGTTATCAAAAAGATAGGAGATAACAAGTGTTGGCAAGGATGTGGAGAAAGAGAACCCTTGTGCACTGGTGGTGGGGGGTAAATTGGTTAACAGCTATTATGGAAAACAATATGGAGATTCCTCAAAAAAAATAATAAAAAAGATAGAACTACCTTATGTTTCAGAAATCCCACTTCTGGGTGTATATCCAAAGGAAATGAAGTCAGTACCTCAAAGAAATACCTCACACCCATGTTCGCTGCGACATTATTCACAGCTGCCAAGATATGGAACCAAGCTAAATGTGCATCTTTTGATGAATGGATAAAGAAAATGTGTGTGTGTGTTTACATATGCATATACTTATATGCACAGAGACACACACATATATATATACACATACTTATTTATTCATCCTTTAAAAAAGGAAATCCTGTCATTTATGACAACATGGATAAACCTGAAGGACATTATGTTAAGTAAATAAAGTAAACACAGAAAGACATATTGAATGGTCTCACTTCCATGTGAAATTGAAAAAATTCAAGCTTACAGAAGCAGAGAGTAGAATGATGATTGCTAGAGGATGGAGGCAAAGTTTCAGTTATGCAGAATGAATAAATTCTGGAGATATAATGTGCAGGATGGAAACTATAGTTAATACTGTATTGTATACTTGAAATTTGCTAAAAGAGTAGATATTATATGTTCCCACCACACACACACACACACACACACACACACACACAATGGTAACCATGTAAGGTGATGGGTATGTTAATAAACTTGATTTGGTAGTTATTTTACAATATATACGTGTATCAAAACATCACATTGTACACCTTACATACATAGTATTTTTATTGGCTCTACTTCCATAAAGCTGGAAAAAACAGAGTAGCAATGGTCTTTATAACAAAGGAAATGAAGGAAGTGCCTCCTATTCCATGAAAGCTATTGGCCACAGGGATGCCCCGGGCCAGCTGGAGCACAGTAGTTTATGTAAGCCTTGTGTGTAAGGCCCATCAAATCTGGAACTATAAATTGTAAAACTATTCCCTTTAGCCTGACCAGTTTTTCACCCCTGCTCCTAGACTTAATAATTTAAGTCAAGAGAGTACATGACTTGTCAATGAAGAGTGTGAGACTGAGAAAGAAGTGATCTAGAAAAAGGAAGACTGTCCCTTAGCTGTACTTTCAACATCTTTTACCTCTTACCAGATCACTCACCTGAGTCTAGAATCACCTGGTAATTCTCTGGGTACTCAATCTTCTGTCAGTGAATTTCCCTTCTGCCTTGCGGTCATGGTCAGTTTGTTCTGTTTGTAAATTAAAACCCTGATCAATTTAAACTTATAATTCTTATCTGGGAAATAGAACAAGGAAAACTATTATGTAGATATTTGGCCATTCAAAGCTTTGAAGAACCTGAATAAAGTTTGAGTATTTTCAGGGCTCTGTATTATTAATAATAGACTTCAACAAAATGACATACTTCTAATAACATTCTGATGCATCTTTTGTGTTGTTTCTCCATTCCCACTGCCCCTAATTTGGATCTTGTGAGAGTCACATGATAAAGATGAACTCAAAACACAAATAAACAAGAATCTCTCTTTTTGGAGGAGATTTTAGAATCTTCAGATTCAAAAACATTCAGAATGTTTTATAGAATCTCTCCCACATATAACAGAGTATACATATGTGTTTCTATATTTTCCAAGTCTTAATGATGCATTAAAACCATTATTCTACTTTTTTTCCCCCAGAATCTGGATGAAACCATTTGAAATACCATTCCATCCTCAGAATCTCATGTATGCAATAGCTTCCCAACTAGTCTTCATGCTTCCATGATCTTTGTTCACCTTGCTTACCATTTCTGGATAATTTCCCAAAATGACTCTTTTTGCAGCCTCTTTTCTGCTAAAATTTCCACCAAAGGACTTGGCTTCCCATGGAAATGGATCCAACTTCTTAGCTTATCATTTAAGCCTCCCCAGCCTTCCTCATAAACTCCTCAACCTTCCTGATATTTTTTGGAATCCTCTCATTTCCCAGCACCCTATTGAACTGAATTCAAACTGAATTGAATTGCATTTTTAAAATTCACTTAAGCTCATCATTTCAAGAAACCTGATACTATATTATCTGAGGATTTAAGATACCCATTTTCTAATTTTTTTTTCTTTTTCAAGTTTGGATTTTTACATGTTCTGTTATTTCCAAGTGGGCATAACTGGTCAAAACAGATTCAGAATATATCCATATATTTGGCAGGATCCTTCCTTATAGCTGCTAAAACTCTGTCAAATTATTCCCCGTCCAGAAGGGGAAAAGGCACCGTTCAGTTCACTGCTTCTCAGCATGAATCAGATTCACCTATGAATCTTCAGAATTTGACGTTTAACCACTTTGAAGCTTCAAAGCATGGCAGCACCTTACTTCCCCTCCTAAGATAGTTTATATGTGATAGAAACAGCTATCAAGAATTTCTTGTCACCCAAAGGGTTAGGAAGGGAATGTAGTCCTCTGGAGCACAACAATAAAAGTGAAATCAAAACAGAAATAAGCAATATAACATGAGCTGTTTTGTAGAATAGTGCATATGACAAGAGTATCCATATGCCTTTCTATTTTTTTCAAGTCTTAATGACTCATTAAAACCATTATTCTATTTTTTCTTTCAATATCTTGATGAAACCATTGGGAATACCATTCTATTTATCTATAATTGTTGCATGGTAATAAAAAAATAACATCCCCAAGTCCCATTATTATTATTATTGTATTATAAAGGAATTTATTTATTACTGATTTATTCATATTACCTCTTAGAGTGTTTTTTAATCAAAATTTATTTATATAGGCAATATTTCAAACCAAATCATTTATCTCTTTTGGTATATAGAGTCATAGCCAACCACAACAGTAAATGCAAGTTCCTAGACCAGCAGCTCACATATGCTCAACACAAATGTTATAAATAAATGCACAAAGTTTAAGAGTGTTTAATAAAAGCTTAATAGTTTGCTGACATGCTTATTTCCAATTTCTTGGTGTAGTTTATTTCCAAGATATCTGGACACATGTGGAAATGATGCTCTTTAAACATCGCCAACTTTTTATATCCACTGCACGTAACTTGTCTGAGCTATTAAGGAAGAAAAAAAAAATCCCATAAATCAAGATGACATGAAGGGGATAAAAGATGAGTTTTATGCAACAGGAAAAAAATTTTTCCTTTCCATCAAAATATCCTAAACAAACAGCTGAAGAAACATTTCTAAAGAATGAAAATATTTTTTAATACTTCCTCTTTGAAGTACTATGGCTTAAATTAGTTTCCACATAAATGATATTTGCTTGATGTGAAGATTGTGCAAAGACTCAGTTCTTTATCTTGTGGTTGAGATGTATAGAGCTTAAAACCTTGAAGCTATTGAGTGTTCATACTGAGCTCAGTTGGAAAAACCCTACAGCTTGCAGGTCATAGTAAAAATGGGCTAAACCTTCCACATATGTGGTCTTCTCTCTACAACACAGCACTTGGTTTGGACCCAAATGAGCAGCCTCACTACTCATATAGGGTTAAAACCACCTGAACAGATCAAACCAGGGAAATGATCCCCTTTTAGCACATCCAATTCAGCATAGAATTGGAGGCACTAAGGTTCAGCAACCCGAAAGTACTGACCAAGCACAGAAATTGGGATCACACCGCTACAGCAGTCTGCTTCCAGAGTGAAACTTGTAACCTAACCTAAAAGAAAAACAGGGTGGACTCTATGTCTCATAGGACAGGGAAAAGAGGAGCTGGAAGGACAAGTTTATCTCGGCTGACCTTGTAGTCTTAACATTTTACTCAGGATCTGAGAAATTCTCAATCCACAAGAAAGTACCAGTGGGTAAGTGAAAGAGTCCTTTAAAAACTATAATAATTATCTCTGAAATATATGCCAAGATAGTTCTTTCTGGAGGGTTTTGGGATCTCATATATAATACTTCATTGAAGACAATGTTATTTTGATTAAATGGGAAAAATAAATGAAAGAGAGACACAGACAAATTAGGTTCACATACACAATAGCTGTATCTTGTCTGTTAGGGCTTCAAAAACAAACACCACAGACTGGATAGTTCAAACAGCAGAAACTGACTTTCTCACAGTATGCCAGTACATTCTTTCCAGCTTTGTCTATGGCTATTACATTCGTTTTTGTACTCTGCAAAATTGTATGCTTCTTGGTACTAAAACTACATAAATGCCCTTGGGTAACTAGAATGCTGATTTTTCAATCTATGAATGCAACCCATGGGTAGGCCAAGAAACAGTTCAGTAGTGAGTGTAGAGGCGATGTCAGGGAATATAGTACAGTAAGAATGTCTGAAAATTATTTCCTCCATAAAAGCAATGAAAAACATGGCAAAATTGTCAGAACCAACTTTCACAGAACTCTGGAAATCAAACAAAAGCTTTCTCCAAAGTGAGAAGTTGGCTGAATCTCCGTGAACGCTAGTTGTGTTGTGACATTTTACTTTGCCTGGTTGCTGTCCCTCTGCCTCACTCCTGTGGACCTGTCACCAACAGCCACAGTCACAGTGAATCCAGCCGATTGGCCGTCCATGGAGGTGAGAGGTGGGCGGAGGGCGAAAGAGGGTAGAGTTCTTTCAAACCACATTCCCAAAGAATCATTATTTGACTTGTTTGGTCGTTCTGGGAAGAATCTACCCACAGGGCTGGCTTTTTGTTACCTGATTGGAGCTTGACTGCTGAAAACAGCCTTTTCTTTAGGCACTTGTTAAAAACAATCAGAGGCAATTGTTGAAAATCAAAGAAGCCTGATACAGTAGATAACAACCAGGGCAAGCAATAGGCTAACAGAAAACCTTAAAAGGCAAATCTGAGAAGTACTCCATTGGAAGCTTTGGAAAGTTCTGGTACATTTCTAGGACTCTAGAAGGACACATTATTAATACAGAGGACTAGGGCTGGGCACATGTTCAGGAAAGACATGAGAAGGCCCTAAGCTCTTACCTCTGGCTGAACTTGGGTCTCTGCACAAGCAAGAAGTCCCATGCCCCAAGAAACACAGGCCTCCTACAGAAATTGCTGAATTATACACTTCAAAATGGTGAATTATATAGTGTATGGATTATTTCTCAATAAAAAAATTGTTTTTATGAAAATAAAAAATAAATAAATGAGTAGGCAGCATTGACACAATGCTATTTAAAAGAAGCCAGATACTCCATTCACACAAAATTAAAAAACAGGCAAAACTGCTCAATGTTCTTAAAGTTCCAGATAGCAATTGCCTCTTCAGGGAATGTTTTATGTAATGGGACATGAGGGAGCCTTCTTGGGGCCTAGAAATGCTCTATGTATGTCTTGACTGAGGCTGCAGTAACATGAGGGTTATTATATACCCCCATGCACAAATTCATCACATCACACACTTAAGATTTGTGTGTTTCACTGTAGGAGTTCTACCTCAAAAATGGAAAAAATAAATATAATGAATATAAATAGTTATAGTTTTGTCTACATTTTGCTTTGGTTGAATATACATGTATGTGTATACTGGGTCATGATGTAAAATATTCCTATTTCTGTGGGCATAATCAATGTGTTTGAAAATCCTGAACTAGAATGTTGGCATTCTATGGGGAACCTCCTTTGAGATATGAGCAACTTGTGCTTATTGGGCACATTTCTCGGAATGTAATGAAAGTACAACATAAGCTGTGGGAAGCATTGTTCCAACAAATAAATCAACCACACAATGATTCTAAGTGCAGTTGACCTTTGAACAACATAGATTTGAACTGCACAGATCCACTTATATGCAGGGTTTTTTTTCAATAAATAAATTGGAAAACTTTCTGAAGATCTCCAACAATTTGAAAAAAAAAAAGGTTTTCTCTACCTTCATATTATTGTAAGAATACAATATATAAGTGCATAACATACAAAATTTGTGTTAATTGGCTGTTTGTGTTATTGATAAGGCTTCCAGGTAACAGTAGGATATTAGTAAATGAGTAGCATGGATTTTCAACTTCATGAGGGGTTGGTGCCCCTAACCCTGGTTCAAGGACCAACGGTATTTCTCCCTCATCTCCAACACTCTGACTCTAGCTTCAGTCACTCTTTCTTGATGAATTTCCCTTCACTCCAAAGCCAGAAGTGACCTCTTGCCCTTCTAAATCTTAAATTTTTGTCGTTGTCTCCATTACAGTTTATATACATGTGACATTGACTGGGTATAGTAGTCATCTATTATTTTCCTTTCCTGAATGTAAAATCCTAGATTCTAGTAATCTTTTTTTTCTCATAAAACTTGGCAAAGTAGTTTGCACTTCATATTGCATAAAAGAATAAATAAATTAGAAATTAAGAAATCAATGTTATAACCTTTGAAATATATGCCTTAGAAGTTCAAAGCAGATAGGTAACATGAGAAATCTAATATAATTAAAGCTCATCAAACAATATGTAAGTAAAAGAAAGTGGTGTGTGTAGATGTGTAAATGTGTTTATGTGTGTATGTATGTATGTATGTATTCTGTAATATACTGAGTATGTACCTGGAAGTTTAAAGCCATCATTCATTAGTACGTCAATGTGATTACTGATTCAGAGTTTGAGAGTCCCCTTTTCTATTCAGTACCTCACGTATGGCTGGCAAACCAAGTTTATAATTCACTAATGTCAGGGAGAGCTTGGGGAAAATCAGTAACAAAAAAGGATTTCACTGCAGAATAGGAGCAAAGGATTCTGACTTGTGGAACCAGGTAAGCCTTTATCATCACTTGGCTTAGAGATACTCAGAAATTCTGGAAATAGAACTGAAACATATTCTTGAAGCAAATAATTTTTTTTAATTATGTGTTTTCAAAAAACAGAATCTGTCTCTAATTGAAACTTACCCTTTATTTGATGTTTTTGATGAAGATAATAAATCACAGAATCCAGATAGGAATAAAATATGCATTTCTTCAGGGCTGCGCCTTTCATAGGCAGCTCATGGGTTGGCAATTTAAACTGTATGTCATTTACTGCTGGTTATTGCTGCTATGCTTTGCTGATTGATTGGTTGTTGATAATTGAGTGGGACAGCAGGCCAGAGAGACCACACAGCCTTAATACTAGGGAGGAAGCACTTCAGACATTTTTCAAGGCCTCAGGTTGTCTGGTGTTTATTTTCCTTCAAAGGCACACATGTAGCTCTCAATCTTAGCTCTTAGAAGAGCAATTCTTTTGGAAAGCAGAATTGTTACAAAAATATATGCCTGCTTAAAGCCCATGTATTACTAAATCCTCATTCTCTTACCATCGTCTCCGTGCCTCAATTTAAGCATCTTAAATTAAGGTGTTCATGAACCCTAGGTGTATGAACTTGGCCAAATGCTTTTCCATTACTTTTGAATAAATAATAATAGAATAGCTTTCCCAACTTCAGTGTTTCATTTTCATAATCATAGATGTGTAATTTAGAAAAGGCAAGATCTGACCTTCATAGATGATTCTCTTTAGTACATAACACTCAATCGTTAGCTTATAAAACAAAAAGTAGGATGACAAAATAAAAGCAGTTATCATTGATTTTTAACACTTCGTTATTGAGAATACAGCTTAGACAGACATTTACTTTAACTCTCTTAACTCTCTTTTTGATGATGCTGAGAAAGCTTCAAACATCTAGATTTTAGACCTGTGACCTAAGGATAGAAAGTTGGAATTAATCACTAACAGTGATGTCTAGGATTCAATTTTCTCCTTCTCTAAAGCTAATGGGTTTTGTGGATTCTGGTAGAAGATACAACACTCCTGGTTCAGAAATAATGGATTTCTTTACTCACAGCACAGCAAGCTACATGAGTATCAGCATAATGTGTTGGCTTCCTTTGTTCGAATTCTGACTCCTGTGGGGGTAACTCAAAGAGCTGGATGGGTGCTGTGCACACCGTGGGCCTGCTTGCAGTTAGAGGAAGAAAAGAAGCATCAAGCCCAGAAGTGGTCAAGAGGAATTCTGAATTTTCAAAATAGATCTCCAACTCATTTCCTCCTGATCACTACCCAGAAGCCAGACAAAATAGTTGTCTTTTCTGTGGACAGTGGCGTTCAGTGATTAAACTGCCTTACTAAGGTGTGTAGACAAGGAGGGGCAAAAGAGGGGTCAGAAATATTTTTTAATTGATTTTTAAGGAAGACTTTCCAGATGCACAACAATAACTGATCCTTGAAGATGGTAGGGAATGCAGAATGTCCATCAAATACCTTAATAATTGGCCTACTTTGAGCTAGCCTTTGTGACAAATGACAAGCTATTTCTGAACACTAGATAGACTGGAAAGCTGAAAACATGGCACAGTATAATTTCAAGGCCCACAGGGATATGGCCAGAGTTGCTGATCAGACAGTTATAATCCTATAACCTAAAAGTTTTAACAGTGGTGAGATACCAGCAGTAGCCCTGAGAGGGGGGTCAAAGGTCAGTGTATTGAATTTGTCAGAAGTAAATAGGGTCAATGCCCCAGTGTGGCTTCCTTCTCCATAAATAAAAGGGTCAACATTGGCAGGAAACATGTCTAACAGTGGTAGCTTCTGTATCTGAAACATGAATCCTTTACTGTGTACTTAGTCCATGATGGTGTCAAGTAATGATGATGCATCCAGGTAGGGATGGCAGTGGTCTCCATTGTTGTAAGACTTACTAGGTACTTGTTTCCATTTGGTCTCATCAGAGAATGGGCCATGATGGCGCTAAAGAGGAACAGCTTTCATCTGCCAGTCCGAGGCCTTCCAAGTGGCAGACCAGTTGGTTAAGCCACTGACAACAGCCCGGGAGTCAATAAGTTCATCAAAGGCTGAATAGTGGCAATGGCTCAATGGACATTATCAGGTGCCAGCTTAACTTAACTATCAGTGCACCAGGCCCAGTTACTTAAGGGAACGTTATGAATCTAGGGCCCCATTGTTCCAGCTGCTTTACTTCAGATAGTAGTATAAGGGATAATTTTCCCTTAAAGGAAAAAATCACTTTTCAAGTAAAACTGAGATGACACTTAAGGCCAGGCTAGCTGCGTTAATGAATATAACATCTCCACTTGACCAGTGAGGCATATCCAGTTTTATCCACCTTGTTAGTCATCATGTTTAAGTTGACTCACCCGGCAATAGGGATGTCAAGTTGTAGTCACAAGGTCTCCATGAGCAAGGCATTCAGTGTCACCCAGAGTTTAGTGGTAGCAGGCCAATAGCAGCATTTCGAAAGGGGGTGCACTTGGTGGCTTATCAGGAAGACAGCACTGTTTCACCAGAAAATGAACTCTAATACTGGACCTCTAATATTGCATCTTGGAAACTGTGATTTCTCTTTCTTCTCCTGGGATTTTGCTGCTGGAGCACCCTGGGGAGACAGCACTCCCTGGGCAGCAAGGGAATCCCTGCTGGCACTTATGAGATGGGACATGCAGGCACCTAATGCACGATTCCATTATACATTCAGAGTTAGCTCAGTCGGCCCCACTCACAAGATCACTTTAATTCCCCTTATCAACTGTAAACTTCATCAAAACCCCATCAGTTGACTTTGAGCACTATTTTCCCCTATAGGAACAGAGACCAAGAAGTTAACCAATATGTGGGTGAGGGGCTACAGCAATGGCTGCCAGGAGCTCACAGCACCTTCCAGCAGGGAGTGCATGGGGGTGGCAGAAGAGGGTGTCTCACAGGAGGCAATGGGATGGCAGGGAAGCTTTTTTCTCCCTGGGGTCCCTTACTCCAGGGTGGAGATCCATATGCACCATGCTTCCGTTGCTGTGTATCTACCAGCACCTGGGCCGCGGGGCCCATTTTTAGCCCTACCCACACCACTGTGGCTCCTACCTCACAGACCTCAGCTCCTTGGGTCACCCCACAGCTAGAATTCTGTCCTTGTTGCCAACCAAGTTGGGCCTCAGCAGTCATACAAGCGCAGCTGGCTCTGTACCATTATAAATCGTTTTGCATTTACTTTACATTTGAAGCAGCAGCTCACTCACAGATCAATGAAACAAACTTCCAATATTTTTGATCCAACCAAAGGTCTTTGTCACACAGTGAGGTTGTCCGCCTGACGCCATTATTCCAGCTCTGTAGATCCTGCAGCTCTACGATCACAGCCACCTCGCCTTTCAGCTTTGGGGCTTATTGCCCCACTGTCATGACAACGTCCTTTTCTCTTGCCTAGAGGCAGTGAGCAATAACCAAGACACCTTTGGGCAGCTTGTTTTCAACCTTAACTTCTTACCACCTGACTCCTTCAAAGGACAAGAAGAGACCCTTACTTTGCCCTCACTCTTGCCCATGAGTTGGGCAAGAACATTCACTAACAGATCCCAAGGAACCCTTCATATCCCTGAACCCAACCTCCGGGGTTAATCCTTCCTCTACAGAAAGCCATATGTCTTTCAGTATCTTACCTTCATCATCAAAACTACTGAGTCTGGTATTTGATTTTACCTTCCTTCCAAGCATATAAGTTATCCTGTTTACTGTTTCAAGGATATTGGCAGAAAACACAAGACATAAGACTTCCTATGGGTCAGAGACAAAAAAAAAATATTAATCACAACACAGTCAGCAGCATGAGCATCAGCATGTTTCCCCTTGACCCCAAGTTCCATGCAGGTGATGCAGAAGCCTGGACAAGTGCTGTGCATACAGGCTGGGTTTATGGGGTACATGGGGAACCTGGCCTTTCAGAGCAAGCAGTGCACAAGCCTGCTCTTTGTCCTGAAGAGAGGCTTATCTCCTCCCCTCCCTCAAGGTTATCCATTACAAACAGAATGCTGTGAAATGGCCTGGGTAATGATAGTCAGGATCTTGCTTTCTGGATATACTCATTAAGAAGTGGTAGGTACACGCAGGGCCCATGCTGACTGCCTCTCCCAACATTGGCATGTTTAGACCACTGATTATATATCAGATACTCTAAGTGCTTTTCCTACCTTATCTCATTTAATCCACATGGCAACTATGTGAGTCAGGTAGCATTAATGTCATCTGCATTTGATAGATGAGAAAACTGACATTCATAGAGTCTAAGAGGTGAAGTTTGCATAACTGTAAAGGGAGAAAGTACCTTTGAAACCCAAGTGTCACATCAAGGTCCATTGTCTTATCCGCTGTGTTACAACGTGTCCCAAGTAGTAGACTCTGGCTATTGCAAAATTCTTTAGGGCATTTTGATGGATATAGATGTATCAGGGTTAGACACTTACATAAAGACATTTTAATAGCAAGTATAAATACAAACATTGGGAAGGCAGAACACATTTCTGATTGAAATTACCTTGGGCAATGTTGATGGTGTTTTCCCTGTGTGAACGCACCTAAAATGCCCATATGATATCTGGAAAGGTGACTGTTCACCCTGGTTCCCACCAGACTGCCCTAGTTTATGCCTGGTGTTCCAATGTATTTATTAATAGTCCTTTCAGAGTATTAAAAGAATTGTATCTTCATGATTTTTATTGTGAAGGTAATTTTCTTCATAAATTATTGAAAATATAGGGGAAAAGGACTAAATGGAAATTTTATATATTAAAGGAGCATTTTTAAACTTTATGTATCAGAACAATCTTTTAAAAACCATTAGTTTGAAAATTTATCTACGAAACCCAGTAGCCAGCTGACTGACATTTTGTAACGTGTATCGTTGCTTTTCCGATTACTCTTACCTTGTTTTCCTGTTTTCTGATAACTCAGAAACTCCCCCATCTGCACCCAACAGATATACTCTGGTCAGTGTGGACACACACTAAATATGTTAGGAAGGAATAAAGGCCAGTTTCTAACTGTAGTTTAGCTCTGCATTCTGAAAAAGCATTTATTTAATAAGCATTTTAACTGGCCACTAGCTATATGCATGCCATTAGACGTTCTACCTACACATGCTTTACCTAACAACATGCCTACATATATCTGAAATAATGTCATAGTGAAACATTCAGAATAACAAAACAGCATGAATTATAGTTGACCCTCAATATAATTCAAACACATATATACCTAAAAACATGTGAAATGAAAATTTAAAGTGAATGAAAAAGGATTAAATTTTTGATAATTTCATTATTGGCAAAATTGCATAAGTTCATAAAAGTAGTAAGAAGGACAGCAATAAAAAGAGCACACAGTACTTCGTAGGTTTATCGTCTGATCAGAAGAGAGAAGATATTCTCAAAGTTTATATATAATCAAATTATTCTTTCCCACCAATATTACCTACAGATTCCCACTCTGCTTTTGCTTTAACTTTCTCTTTTGTATAAAGAAAATAAGGAAAGTGTCCAGACAGAGAAAGGAGCTGGGCAGTAAAAGTTGCATTCAGTCTAGACATCTGTAACAGAGAGAGATACCCTCTGGGATTGTTCACACCGAACTGCTAGGAGAGGGATGTGGTCTGCGAGGTGTCAAAACCCAGTTGCACTTAGCAGATCAGACCCCCTGCTACCTAGCAGTGCCCTGAGGGGGTAGATTGAGGACAGCACAGTTTTGATGAGAGGAGAAAGACCCAAACATGGGAACTATTTAGATAGGATTTCAAATCTATGAGTTAATACAGAGGCTTCAGTGTGAGTTCCTGGGAAGAGTGGGGAGGGTAGGACAGCAGGTGGGGACTCAGAAATCTGAGAGAGGAATACAGTTTGTGCAGTTTTCATGCTCAGAGTTTATGGTTTAATTCTGGGAAGCACATCTGGCTCCCATTCATTTTCGTACCCACATAACGTTCCCTGTATTTGCTATCTTTCGGGGATGATCCTTCAGAATGGTAGGCCTTGTGAGTCTTACCAGGCTTTCTCTGAGGAGCTACCTTCTTAGGGATGAAAAGTGTGCTACTTCAGGGTGTCCCTAAGTACTGTAATTAAAGTATCATAATATATAAGTAGGTAGACTCAGATCAGTACCAGCAAGCCAGAAGCTCCAAAGTATTTGGGCTTGTTTCATTCCGCCCTTGGGCAAGTCACCTGACCTCTTTCCCTGAGTTATTCCATAGTTAAAACAGGGCAAATCAATGGTCTCCTACTGTGTTTAAGAAGAGTATACACTGCATACATTTTAAAGAACTATGTAGGAGTTCAATGTTATGACTCTGAACATATGGAACCTTCCAAGATGAACTTTAAAATATTCCATTATTTTTGTTTAAAAAGAATGTAAAATTCGACTTCAATTATCCTTTGTACAATCTCCCTCACAATTTTATCATTGTACATATTCTGAAATTAACAGACATACTTCCTACTGATAAAACAGGGTTACAGACTAAAGAGAACAAAGGCCTATACACAAAAGACTTCCTCCCCCAGAGGTGAGAAAATTCAGCTTAAAGGATTGGCAAACACGCAATACATCATTCAGCAAACCTGCATGTTATCTGGGTCCACTCGAGCAAGCCACCTACCTGGTGAGGCCTGCCCTCTGGAGATTAATTCTGTTTCCTTCATATTCTGAATTAAAGTCTTTCTCTTCATAATGGACTTCCAGAACTTCAATTTCCAGGTTGCATGCAATATTAAAAGCAGTGGGCTCACAGTTTCAAATTGCTGTTCTTCCTCATTCTTAAGCTTCTTTTTCAGAAAACATAAAGAATTGCTGACTACTTCAAACAACTATATGATTTGCAGATGGAGGTTGTATAGTGCCGTCATGGAAGACTTTTGTCCTCCTCATTGTTAAGCTACTTCTGTTAGTATCATCAAAGAAAGTAAACTCAAATAAAATGACAGATAATTAATCTCCTAGGACAAAGAGAAGGGAGAAAATTGAAATAGTATCTCTTCTCTTTTTTAGTCACACAGGCTTTAAATTTAAAATCCAACACTATTGGAGCTGACAACATAAGACCCTTTAAAAGAAAAAGAAAATAATACACTTTGTGGTATAATTTTGTTCCAGTTTATAATCATTATTGAGACTTTAAATGTCTTCTACAGATTTTTGCAGAGTTTTTAAGGATTTGTCTCTAAATGTTCTTGCTATACTCATTGGCCCTGTGACCTCATGTCTCAGAGTGAACACACCCAGTTTCTCATGTCAGGGCTGGGTGGGATCAGATGGCACTCTTTGTCTAGAATCATATATATTATGTTCATATTTTTGTAGAAAAACAAAAAAAAACTAAAATAAATTAAGATGGATAGCAAAAGGAAAAGAAATGATCTGATGAGTGACTTTCAGGTATGGGTCATGAATAGAAGACTTGCCAGGATATATTCCACTAATTCTTATTTATCTTGCCTATCAAAGCAAAGGCATATGGATTGGAACCAAAATTTAATGCCCCCCAACAATAACAGTGTTCAGCCAGGAATAAAAACTAGCATGCAGTGGTTCGGAGGTCTGACTCTGTGGCCTGATATCTGGGATCTAATCCTGTTCTGTCTTTTTGTGTCCTTGGGAGGGTTCTTAACTTACAAGTACTTTAGTTTACTCATTTGTAAAATGGGGAGGTTTCACCTACATCATAAGGGCTGTTGTGAAAGTTAAATCAATAACACTGAAAATACTTATGTCTGTATCCGGCATACAGCAGACTCAGCTGTGTTAGCCGTTTGTGATCACCCTAGCTATCTTTAGCTCTCTGGTCCAGTCTTAATATTTTCTTCAATCAACAGAAAAGATCGGAGAAGTTAACACAACAAATCGCACTTATTCACAAACACATACACAAAAAAAACCCATGAGATTTTTTAATTGACCCAGAATTTTGAAACAGAACTCATGTACTCTACCTTGAAAGTTGGTTAATTTTTTTGGTAATCAAAATACATGTTTATTCCCTTTTATCCTCTTCTACTTACCAAGTTTACTATTATTAGCCTCTTTCATGTACAGTACTGTGAAAATTACTACATCAGGCTATTAGCCACACTTTAAATCAATTGACCCTGAGTAAAATAAGTGAAACGAACATTTGCCACAGACATTGTCATGAAAACAGTGGGGCCTGCTACTTGTGACTAAAACATGATTTCAGGAATAAATGGGAAATCAGTCCTGGGAGAAATTAAATTTTTAAATGGTGACAGTAGTGTGTTACAGAAAAATAGGAGGAACCTGGAACAAAACTGCAGGTGACTTATCAGAAAATTTGTGACCTGTACACCAGAAGTTTGGGATTTTAGGGGGACAAGAGAGAATAATACATCATCTCTTCTCAAGAAGTTTGCAATTCTGTAGTCACATGTGGACTTCTCCTGGCGTCAGGCCCAGTACTGGTTGCTTTCACATCTGCCAGCTGTTGCAGATACTATACAGATTCACTTGAGCCCCTTACAATCCCCTTTGACTATACCTTCCTGTACAATAAAGAATGGAAAACTAAAAGCTACATTTTTAGATTCCCTTACAGTCGGGAATTTGTAGGTGTATAGTTGGGAGGTTTTTCTGGATTCATGGTTCCTGGCTATGTAACATTCAGAATGTGTTCCTTTGACTTCCCAGAGCATCCCCATTCTATTACAGAGCATCCTAACTTTGTAATACATTTATTTCTGGTTAAACTAGTGTGTTATGGTTCTCCAGAGAAACAGGAGAGATATCAAGATAAATGTACAGAGAGATACAAGTATAGCTATTTACTTTAAGGAACTGGCTCGTGATTATGGAGGCTTGACAAGACCAAAATCTAGGAGGTAAGCCAGAATGGAGACCCAGGGAAGAGTTCCAGTTACAGCCCCTAAACCTTCTGGCATAATTCTCTCTTCTTCCAGGGAGGTCAGTCTTTTTCTGTTAAGACCTTCAACTGATTGGATGAGATCCACCCACATTATGAAGAGTAATTCACTTTACTCAAGACTACTGATTTCAATGTTAGTCTCACCTAAAAAATCCCTTTACAGAAACATCTAGAATAATGTCTGACTAAATATCTAGGTACCACTGTCTTGCCACTGTCTTGATAAAATTAACTATCACAACTAGTCAGAGTGGATTTTGTTGTTTACATGAAAACCGCTAGAATCTTATCACTTCACATAACCCCCAAAATTAACTTGGAGGTTAGGGATCTCAATCCTTATTTTATAAATGAAGAAACCAGTTTAGGAAACTGCTTTGCAATGCACTATGCAGTTAAGAAGCAGCTGAAGATGATTTGAAGCCAGAACTTGAGATTGTAAATCCAGCGCTCTTATACCACTTACTGCCAATAAATCCATTTGAGCAGGTGCCATTAACCACATGGAACAATTAAGAGCTAATACAAGAGCAAGTACTAAGCCTAAATGTAAAAAGAATTCGTATGTCTACTGTATACCTATAATTTGGTTCTAGAGTAGAGTTTTATGGAGAAAGTGGGTTTTAAGATGGATAAGATTTGCCTATATGCCAGAAAAAGAGGGAAGAGATTCCAGATAAAGGAACCAGAACAAAACAAACACAGGGGGAAGATATAGGCACAAATATATGGACTTTGGTCTGGTGTCTAGGCTCGCTAAGGAAGTAGTGAAGGAAGAAATTTGATGTCTAGACTGGAAGAGATTATGAGACCATAACAATCAAAAGCACAGGTAACCATTACAGGTCCTTGCTCTGAGAAGCATCTTGATGAATGTGCTGGTCAGCTATTATCCCTACTCTAGTGGCTCCTGGTCTTCATTTCTAGTCCTGGCACACCATCTCTGTTTCCATCAGATCCCAAAACATGCTTTATAACCACCTCAAATCTCTCATTCCCAGTGCCAACCATTTCTCTCTTTCCCAGACAGGTGCTCTTTCTTAACAGTGGCATTGCTATTTTTTCTATGCTCCCAAACTACCTCTTTAATGTTTCCCTTTTTTGTTCCCTAGATCTGACGTTCATCAGGGCATCATTTCTTCATTCCAATTGTCACTTAGAAGCCTTAGTGCATCTCCACATGCCCACATTACCATAGTAGCTTCCTAACTGATATCTCTGTTTCTAGCAGAAAGAAGGGCTGTAGAAAAATATGCTTATGTTCTCAACACAGCCTGTGACTGGCTCTCCAAATTCTAAAGGTTATTTACAGATTAGGTATTAAAAGGGCCACCTCTGCTCTAGAGATTTGGCATATTTCTTAGAGAAAAGTGAGTGTATTAGATATCTTCCCCAACCCCTGCCCCTAAGCAGAATTAATTCCCACAGGACTCTAAACCTGCCTAAAGATAGAATATATCACATTGTTTTATAGTTAATTAAATAATTATGGTTGTCTAACCACAAAGTGTAATATTTTTAATCCAGCACTAAACCGCTATTTCACCCTAAAGCACTACCCTCTAACCTATCCTACATAGCCTCACTGCTTCATGTGCCGACTTCAGAGCTCATTATCTATTATAATTACTCTGCTACAAACAGTTATTTCTTTCACATATCTCTTTTTCCATCGTTCTTAGCAAAGCCCCAATTCTGGTTAAACTTACCTATTTATGCTTACATCCAAACAATTGAACTTTACGGGAGAATAATTTAAAATCAGGGTAACCAATCTCACTATAACTTCATGAACGCAAATATAAAATGATCACACAGCATCATAACATAGCAATATTTCCATATTTTCTTCCTTTTGTTTTACCACTTTCCAAATTGATTGTCTCATCCCTTGTGCTCTTTCCTAAAACCATCCACATTCCCTTCTCACCTTCACATTCACCTGTCAATCTTAACACATACTTAACATTTTACAAAGAAGAAATTCAACCAGTGTTTTCTCCTCTTCCCCTCCACAAGCTTACCAATAAAACTCCATTTGCACACTTTCCCCTTCCTCCCTATAATTATGAGTGACCGGTCCCTGCTGGAACCCACTTATATTCTGGATTCCAGACACCTTCTTCTTCTCAAGATCTGCATTCTTTAACTTTTTCTCTGCACCATCAGTAATTTCTTTTCTCCTCTCTGTCAACCTCTCTTCCTCACCCCTCTCTCAGCTGAATTATGTCTAACATCTTTTATTTAAAAAAAAAACTTTCATTGACTCTGTATCTTCCTCTAATTAAAATCCCATTTTTATCATTTTAAATTTTGGTATCATTAATCTACAATTACATGTGCAACATTATGGTTCTAGACTCCCCACATCATCAAGTCCCCACCACATACCCCATTACAGTCACTTTCCATCAGCGTAGTGAGATGCTACAGAATCATTACATGTCTTCTCTGAGTTGTACAGCCCTCCCCGTGTCCCCCTCCTACATAACGTCTGCTAATTGTAATGCCCCTTTTTCCCCCTTGTCCCTCCCTTCCCACCCATCCTTCCCAGTCCCTTTCCCTTTGGTAACTGTTAGTCCATTCTTGGGTTCTGTGAGTCTGCTGCTGTTTTGTTCCTTCAATTTTTTTTCTTTGTTCTTATACTCCACATATGAGTGAAATCATTTGGTACTTTTCTTTTTTGGCTTAATACCCTCTAGCTCCATTCATGTTGTTGCAAATGGTAGGATTTGTTTTCTTCTTATGGTTGAATAATATTCCATTGTGTATATGTACCACCTCTTCTTTATCTATTCATCTACTGATGGACACTTAAGTTGCTTCCATTTCTTGGCTACTGTAAATAATGCTGTGATAAACATAGGGGTGCATCTGTCTTTTTCAAACTGGGCTGCTGCATTCTTAGGGTAAATTCCTAGGAGTGGAATTCCTGGGTCAAATGATATTTTTATTTGGAGTTTTTTGAGGAACCTCCATACTGCTTTCCACAATGGTTGAACTAATTTGCATTCCCACCAGCAGTGTAGGAGGGTTCCCCTTTCTCCACATCCTTGCCAACATTTGTTGTTGTTTGTGTTTTGGATGGTGGCCATCCTTACTTCATTTTTATCATTTTTATAGTTAAAGTCCTCTCTGCACTTTTTCACCTTGAAGTCTCTCCTGAACTCACTCCAATTAGGTTTAATCTCCTTATACATTCCACAGAGACTGCTTTTGAAAAGGCAAACACTGACCTCCATATTGCCAAAGCCAATGGACTCTTCTCTGTTCTTGCTTTATTCGCTTTCTCAAGAACATTTAATACAACTATTGCTTCTTGAAATATTTTCTCCTCCTAGCTTCAATGAGGGATTATTTCCCTACTCACTGCTCACTCAATCTAAGTCTCTTGCTTGCTCCTTCTCTTTAGATCCTTCTAAATTTTGTAGTGATTTGGGTCTGACTACTGGTTAAATTTTTCTTCCCTCTATACATACTCCAGATAGATTATTTCATCTAGTACCATGGTTTTGAATATCATCTGCTTAACAAGTTGTTCCATATCTATATCTTTAAACCTGGCCTAGTCTCCAAATTCATTTATCCAACTGCCTTTTTTGTCTCTATTTGTATGTCTACTAGGCATATCTAAAAGTTGGCATTGTTACAACAGAACTCCTTATTCTACCCGTTTACTTACACACACTTTCTTCTCTTTCCAATTTCCACCATATGTTTACTAATTTACCATCTTAATAGATGTTTAACTCAAAATTCTGAGAAACCTTTTTGGATCCGTATATATCCTTCATCCCCCATTTAATTCATTAACAAGATCTCTAGACCTTCCTGAAGACATTTCAAATCTCTCCACTCCCTGCTTCCTCAGTTCCATTTCTAAAGAACACCCAATAGAATGTTTTATGAGTGTAAACCAGCTTATGCTGTCCTGATGTTTTACTCTTTGGCTTCCCATTAAACAGTACAAAATGCAAAACTTTTCCCTGCTTACCTTTCTCATTTGTCCCACAACACTGTTCCCCTCAGCCCTCATGCTCCCTCCACACTTAACCTTCCTTCTGCTCAAACACAGCAAATGCTCTTCTCCTTGGAATCACTGCACTGCTGAACCTCTGCTTTGTATGCTACCTTCTATTCTTCGTGTGACCAGTTTTTCATAGTTATTCAGGTTTTGTTTCAAATGTCACCTCCTCAGACTTTGTCTGATCATCAGTCTAAACTAACCAATAAACGACTTCCTATGAAATTACCCTTTTATAATTATTTGCATAGTTCTTAACATCGGATTTTTCTTATTAAATATTTCATCTATCCATTTACTCATTCTTTCATTTTTTATTTTCTACCACACTAGAATGTAACCTTCCTGAGAGTTTATTCCGTATCTGGGTTGCTCCCTTCTGTATCTCTAGTGCCCAGAAAAGTAGTCAGCATATCATAAGAATTCAATAACTGAAGTGATGAATGAATAATGAGGTATATGGTAGTCATTAATCCCCATGGAAAGAATTGAACTTCTTGGCTTTTTGTAGTTGGCTGTGGGCATTAACTAGTTTGGGACAAAATTTGTGAGCAGAAGTGGTATGTGCCACTTCTGGGTCAGAACACTTAATGTCCATGCAAGAACCTACATTGCTCCCTTTCTTTCTAACATGTGGCTGTTTGGATGATCTATCAGCCTGTCCTGGAGTGAGAACCATGATGACATGGGAACACAGCTACCAGCCAACTCACAATAGACAGATACCATAAGCAAGAAATAACCATTTGTTGCGTTAAGTCATTGAGATATTAAGCTCTTGTGTTACATAGCTTACTCTAGGCTCGCCTGATAAATAAAAAAAGTTATCTTCACATCTTCATCAGTTAGCCCTGTATAAGTATGCTGTATGTGTGTATTTTTCCCCACGTTTCTTCATCTGCACATTTGGAAAAATACACCTTACTTCTCAGGTTATTTATCTGGAGTATTTTAAACCAAAGCTAAAATTTATTGAGTGCACATGTGCCACACACAATGCTAGCTGAGCTCTTGTTATATAAATATATAATTCTCCCAACAGCCTTTTGAGACTATTCAGTTTCCTGTCCATTTTGTAGATTAAGAAACTGAGCTACAGAGAGATTAATTACCTTGCTTAAAATCACACAGCTAGTAAGTGGTGGAATTGGGACTTGAGATCTAAATTTAAGCAATTTGTCTCAAAACCCTGTGATTAAAAAAAAAGATACAGTTTATAAAACAGTTGACTTCTTGATTGACACATTAGTTTCTCAATTGGTAACTATAATTTAATAGCATATTGAGTTTCTAAAGACTCAGTTTTTTTGTTATCTTTAAAACTTCATTTTTTTCTCATCACTTAGGAAGGCCTAAAACACTGTGTTTACAGAAAAAAGGGAGTGAGATTTGGTAATTACCTGGTTACTTTGATCAAGGTGGACAACCACATTTGACAATCTTGGCTCCAGTTGATTTATTTTAGGAGGCTTATACAAACTTTTAAATATAGATCTTTTTTAGGAAATCAATCTGTATGCAAGCAGTAGATACGTATCTACTAACTTCCCAGAAGCATACTGGGCACTGTGGGATCAAGTTTGAGCTGAAACTTGAGAGCAAGAAAAATTATTAAAGAACAGTATAGGTCTGCATTTTTAAATGTCACTCTGTGTAGACTGACAGTAAATCTGGTGAAAACTTGGAGGAGAAAGACCACTGGATTGTCATATTACAAGTTTGATATGCATGTTTCTAGCTTTACACAATTATGTAACCATTAAATTAAGGCAGAAATCAAGTAACATTTTAAATGAGTGGTATTTAATCACTAAAAACATCCTGAATAAAATTCTTCATGATGTGAACTAAAATCCAAATATAATAGAGACCTGATAAATGTCTATGGTCAGAATAGGGTATAGCTTTATATACTTAAGGCTTTATTTGCATGAGGTATAATCATAGCTTTTAATATAAGTATTTTATTCACCATAAATTTCAGTGTTAAAACCTAAATAGTACTGATCACAAATTCCCTAGTGTGATCAGATAAGTATCATGGAAAAGATGAAATAAATTTAGCAGATTCTCTCAGGGAAAGGAACTCTGTGATGACATTATGTTGGGTAGTTAGCAACATAAATATATTGAAACTAAATTGGACAAAGATCACTCCTGCTGTTGAACCATATGGAAGACATTTAAGGCAGGAATTGCTGCTGGTGGTGTTTATCTTAACTACATAAAACCAACTGCACCATTCGCATTAACATTAACATTTGAAAACATGGTTGCCAAATTTCAGACAGAAGAAGGACATTTACTTGCTAGAATTTTATTTTAAAAGAATGGAAGTCTTTCATATACATAAATTTATGAGAACCTAGGACAGCTGAAATTTCAGTAAACTTTAAAACATTCTTCCATTTTTAAAGAGTGAATTGCATGAGAACAGGCAAAACAAGATTAGGCTTGAGGTGTGAGGTTACAGGTGAAGGTCAAGATGAGAAAAATCAGAAAGCATGGAAAGAGGGAAAGGGAAATTTTAAAAAGGAAGAGAAATAGAATAATATAGTCCTTGATAAATAGCTTTTTATTAATTATTATATATCTTAATATGATGACTCAAATGTTCAAATTCACTGCACTAATTTCTCAAACTTGAAAAAAATGTGCATGTTCTTTAATAGGGTTTTGGGGATTGTCAGTGTATCAGGGAATAGGTCCTCCTCCCCACCTTTTCTTCCCATAATACTTTATAATAACTCATTCTCCAGTTCAAGAGTATTGTGAAAATACTGTTTATGCATATGGAAATCTGATGTGAAACTTTAAAAGTAAGTTAGTTCAATTGCCAAACATGTAAACTATAAATTCTCCTTTGGAATCTCTTAAAATGATGGCAGAGAGAAGATTTAGCTGAAAAATGTTAAGGGCACACTGAAGTCTCAAATAGTTAATCTAATTAATGTAATATTGTAAATATAATATTGAATAATATTAAATATAATATTGAATATTGAATAAGATATATATAAAGACAAGGGGACCTTGAGTACAGAGACAAAGGTAGTAGATATCTCATTAATATATGGAGATAATAGGGCCCTGGGTGGAGGCTTCTTTCAATACAGGCTCTGGCCATCATTGCATTTTAAATAACTGAATAAAGTTTGAAAACTACCCCCAATATGAGCCTTTGCATAAACCTCAGTATTCCTTGAGACATATCCTTACTACCTGAATCCCTTCTGCTGTGCAGCTCATGAACCCAGGAGGTTTGACTATCTCTTCCACCCATAGAAAGCTGCTTTTTTTTTTTTGGTATCATTAATAAACAATTACATGAGCAACATTGTGCTTACTAAATGCCCCCCATTATCAAGTCCTCACCACATACCCCATTATAGTCACTGTCCATCAGTGTAGTAAGATGCTATAGAATCACTTCTTGTCTTCTTTGTGTTATACTGCCTTCCCCGTGCACCCCCCCCCCACATTATGTGTGCTAATTGTAATGCCCCCTTTTCCCCTTATCCCTCCCTTCCCACCCATCCTCTCCAGTCTCTTTCCCTTTGGTAACTGTTAGTCCATTCTTGGGTTCTGTGAGTCTGCTACTGTTTTGTTCCTTCAGTTTTTTCTTTGTTCTTATAATCCACAGATGAGTGAAATCATTTGGTACTTGTCTTTCTCTGCCTGGCTTATTTCACTGAGCACAGTACTCTCTAGCTCCATCCATGTTGTTGCAAATGGAAGGATTTGTTTTCTTCTTATGGCTGAATAATATTCCATTGTGTGTATGTACCACCTCTTCTTTATCCATTCATCTACTGATGGACACTTAGGTTGCTTCCATTTCTTGGCTATTGTAAATAGTGCTGCGATAAACATAGGGGTGCATATGTCTTTTTCAAACTTGGCTCCTGCATTCTTAAGGTAAATTCCTAGGTGTGGAATTCCTGGGTCAAATGGTATTTCTATTTTGAGTTTTATGAGGAACCTCCATACTGCTTTCCACAATGGTTGAAGTAATTTACATTCCCACCAGCAATGTAGGAGGGTTCCCCTTTCTTCACATCCTTGCCAACATTTGTTGTTGTTTGTCTTTTGGATGGTGACCATCCTCACTGGTGTGAGGTGATATCGCATTGTGGTTTTAATTTGCATTTCTCTGATAATTAGCGATGTGGAGCATCTTTTCATGTGCCTATTGGCCATCTGAATGTCTTCTTTTGAGAAGTGTCTGTTCTGATCCTCTGCCGATTTTTTAATTGGATTATTTGCTTTTTGTTTGTTGAGGTGTGTAACCTCTTTATATATTTTGGATTCAACCCCTTATCAGATATGTCATTTATGAATATATTCTCCCATACTGTAGGATGCCTTTTTGTTCTACTGATGGTGTCCTTTACTGTACAGAAGCTTCTTTTTTTTTTTATCAATCCTAAACAAGCTAAGAAGCAGAAGACAGCTTGCTTTCTTACTTTCCTTTGGCAAACAGAGATGGAAAAAGAAACACCTTTAAAAAACCAAAACCGTGTTCTTGGTTTTCCCCTGCATAGGATTAAGGTATAAATGACTCTTAGGGAGAAAGCTAATTGGTTGTAATTACAGTTCTAAATTCAAATACAAGATCAAGCATTTTAAAAGAAGTGCTGGAGAAGCACTGCCTTAGGCTACTAAAGATCTCACAGTGCACTTCTCTGCACAGCCAATGACTTATTTCTGATAATAAAGAGCAATGTACTGACTACATTTTCATATGAGTAAGATTGATTTCTTGTAATGACAAAGATTTAAGTGATTGTATGAAATCTCTCAAAGTCTGGGAGAAGGAGACACTTGGTCCCCAAACTCTGGCGCATAGTAGCGTCCCTGTCTGAATGAACTACCTCCTCATAACAGGGATGTTTTCTGTCAACTAAGCGTTCTGTGAAAGAAGAAAGTGTAAGATCTAGGCCAAATCTATCACTTCCCATGGGAAATTTCCTTGGTGAAAGCAGCAGCCAGTTGATGATGAAGTTCATGTCTAAATATCTCTTGTGCCTAGAAGCATTGCAGAGAATTACATTACAGCAAATCCCAATAGCAATATGGTTACCACAAGAAGCTGTCAGTTACAGCCCTGTAATGTCTTTCACTTAAGACCTTTTTCTTCCCAGAGGGAGAAAATCACTTTATAAATGCTCTACCCTAAAGTTAGTGATTGAAAGGCTTAGGGGTTACACAGGTTTAGTTTCCATCAACTTCTTGAAGGAAATACCAGTTCAATGACTCTCCCTGTGGATATACACACAAGGAACCCAAAACATCTCCCTTGGGGTGAGTCATGCACTTGGCTATTTCTTCATCCCCAGAGGGTAGCCAGAAGGGATTTTACTCATCCAGTGTTGGATGAAGCTTTAATGTCATCCTGTTTTCCATTAATTTATTTCTGCCATTGTGCCCAAATAAATAAATATGCAATCTGAAAGTGTGCTTGTTATAAAATGTTAGCTTCCGGGAATTTTCCTGGTTTTCCTCCTAAACATAAATCCCTACAATCTCCCTAGATAAAAATTCTGAGGTTACCTTCCCTCAGGCCTTTTTATGGACTGCTCCTTTGTATCGTTCAAATCTTAACTCAACTCTAGTCTCCTTAGCAAGGCTTCCACTGACCATCCGATCTGAACATTATTGGTCACTATCTTCATATCACCTTTTGTTTCTTATTTATTGCTATATCTCTATAATATTGCTAGTAACATAATAAGTATTCAATAAATGAAAACTGAATGAATGCTGAACTTTTGGTTTGTGTGAATGTACAAAAACTCAATAACTACATAAATAGCATATTATGATATATGATTTATTTTCATAAGCAAAGACATTCTCTCTTTTTGAGGTTTCCTTAACATGGTCAGAGTCAATTAGTTATGTTCTATTCCTCTACGGGCATGAAGAGAGAAGAAAGACAAAAACAAATCATTCCCCAAATACTTTTCAGCAGTTTTTTTCCATTCATTCATCATTTGCATTTTTGGCTTCTTCATTTTAACTTCTTTTTTTTTTTAAGATAAAAGACAAGCTGTCAGTTATATGAGTCTTTGAGAAGACCATCACTCATTTGAACTGTTCTAAGGCCAGTTAAAATGAAAACAGTAACAACTGCCAGCCTTCATTTCCCAAAGTGACAGCTCATGGTCTATGTTGTTTTATGGTGTATATAGTGAATATATACACATATTCTAGTTTCAGAACAATAACTCCATTATACTTACTATGAATTATGCCAATATTTTAACAAAAAGTTACTATTCAATTTATTATTAATAGCAACTTAAGATTTCATAGTAAGGTTTTTAAATGTTAGGATTCTGTTAATATGCATACAGCCTTTCCATATCAAGATTATCTTCAGGTCACATTGTGTGACAAACAGGCATCACGATTTCAGCGCTCTTATAATTTAGTTTGACATTTCCAGCAGAAAACCCAACCCACTACTCAGCGTTCACTGTCTACCTCCTCAGCACTTACAGTCCCATGAGTCACTCTGCTGAAGTGTTCTGCATCTCTACTTTCCTTCTCCTCTCAGCCACTTTTGCATTTCCCTACCTTCAGAAATTATTTTGGAAAATTCAATATGACATATTATCTAAGCTTCTTGAGAGACTCAAAGGAATGCAAACCAAAAGCCTGCTTTAGTTTTAAATCTGATATTTCTGTGTTACATTTATTTCCTTATCATGATTAATAATGGTAAATAATAATCTTTATAATTTACTTTCCTGAATTAAAAAAGAAACTTTACTCAATTTACAAAGTCAGCAAGGAAAATGTTCTTTCCAAAGTGTATTAATAAATTTATTAAGGGATTACAAGATCCTAAGTGTTATGGAGAAGGTAGATGTGAATCTTATATTTTTTTCTTCACAACTTTATTGTGTAGAGGAAAAATGAGATATGTAAATAATTAACTATAATGTAAAGTAAAAAGAAATCTTATTTTTTCTGTATCTTTCTAGAAGAGAAAGTGAAGAAAATGACAGAATCAAATTGTGAAGTTTCCATTTCAAATCTCAAGTGGGCACACATTTTCCCATGAAATTTTGTGCCTCTGCAATAAGCCTGCTTTCCCACTTTCAGAGACTTATTTTATAACTTCTCCCCTTTCCTCTATTCTTCAAGTCTACTGTCTGCTCCACCTACACTGAAGTTCTTAATAAAGTGCTAATGCTTTATTGACAAAACGGAAGTTGCCAGACTCCAGATCTCTCACATGCCCACTAGGAAATCTATGTTCTATCTGCAACTGCATCTATCTTCTCTCTTCTTAATAATAAAATGGAGGACTGTCTTTCCTCCTATCTATGGCCAGTTCCTCCTTACTTGTTCTCTGTGTTTAATCCTTGGAGTCTTTTTGAAAACTGTGCTGCCTTGACTATTTCTTCTCACTTGTATCATCAATTTTCCCCTCTTTACTAGCTCATTCCCATTAATATATATGTTCTTCTATATTAAAAAAGAGAATTCTGCCTCAACACTAGGTTGCCACTAATTTCTGCCTTACTTTTCTGCTTTCATCTAAAGTTAAACTTCTTAATTTTTTTCTCCATTTCCTGACCTTCAACTCATAATTTCACCTGTAACAATATTGCTTCTACTCTAAACATTCCTTGATCAATGCTCTTGTCAAAATTACAAATTATTTCCATGTTACCAAAGTTAATCGATAGTTTCCATGGTTTCTTGGCTTTTAAGCAGCATTAGACAATAGTTAACAGTCCCTCTTCCTTCTGCAAAACCAAACTCTTCCCTCTTTTTACCTTTCCAGTCCTTTCAGACTCCACTCCTCTCTACATATCTCGCTAGGTGATTGCCTTTATTCTCATGGCTTTTAAAGGCTAATGTACTATCAATTCCCATATTTAAAATTTCAGCTTTGACAGTCTCCTCTGAGATCCAGACTCATACCCAATTGCCTTCCTGTTCCATTAATTTGAATCTGTAATAGACATTTCAAACTTAAAATGGCTTAAAATTCAAATTATCTTTTGAATTTTCCCCAAAAAGTTGTTCTTTTCCTAGACTTCCTTATTTGCTCAAGCAAAAAAAAAAGAAGAAGAAAGGAATTATATTAACTCCTCCTTTTTATTAATGCCCTTATCTAATTCACAAGCAAGGCCAGTTAATTCTACTTCCAAAATATATGTACAATCTTCCTACCTCTCTCCTTTTCCATTGATTTGACTCTGGTTTGGGTTATCATTGTCTCTTCCCAAGACTATTGCTACTGCCCCATAACTATTCTACTTCTACTTGCTTCTGTTCTTAAGTCCTCCACATGAATAATATTCTTCTAATCTCACTGTATCATTCCCCTCCCCTAACACAGAATGGTGGTAGAAAAGGAAAAGACATGTCAAGGGGACTTAAAGATAAAAGTTTTTAACTTTCTAACTTTAAAGTTAAAGTTTTGACTCTGGAAATTGAGAAAAAAAATGTGATCCAGAAAACAGACCAGCATTAGCAAAGACATGGACATGAACACTCATAAGAGGTTACCTACAGATGAGGGAGCAGCTCTATTTGGTGTTATGGGAGAGCACAGTAAGTAAGTGTGAGTCAGAAGGTCAGGGTTGGGGCCCAATGGAGAGCCCCTGATTTACTAGGTATTTGGAATTTGGTAATTTCATATTATGTTCAATATTAAAAAACAAATGAAGTCAGTTTTCTGTTTGTGATTGATAAGCAAACAAATAGATTTATGTAAACTATATGAAGATTATGTATTTAGTGACAAACCAGTCATACAAACTCATCATGCCTCAAGTATGTGTCTTTATCTCAAAAATCATTATACTGGCTTCCATTTATTTTAAGGTTAGTAGATGGCAAGACTAGAAGTAGATTCTGTTTCATCCATCTTTTCCTTTAAGAGAGGAAGAAAATCTTATTTCTAATTGACATAATTGAAACACCCACTGCTAGCATGCTTCCCATGCAGTTTCTTCTAAGATATTTTTCCTTTTAACTAGAAACTTTGTGGTGGAGGCTATATCCTGAACTTTATCCCCTTGTAATAAACAAATCAATATGTAAACAGCCTTTAAATAACTTTTCAATGATGCAAAACTCAGCTTCTTGTTTTAAGATTCAGAATGCCTGGTTCGTTTTCAAAACTTGATTGCAGAGTACGTTGCACCCAATCTACAATGTCTAAAAAGACAGAGGGAAGTCTAGAAGTGAGGGAAGAGCAATGTCTCCCAAATCCCACTCAAAAACTTTATTGTAAGCATTGAATTATGCTCAACATATATCCCTATTAACCACCTTCAGCTCTACTGTCCAGATTTCAAAGTCTTTGGGAAAGGGAAAGTCATTTCACTTTAAAATTAAAGTTGGGACTAATTAATTAAGACAGACATTTGAATTGAACACCAGGGCATCTGTGATTGTTGTGTAATAATGTGTGATGTAAACGTATTGTAAATGAATAACTGAGTCAGGCATCAAGTCAGTTCGCAAGCTTTTGGTCCTTAGAGCTTTGGGCAGTGAGGCAATTAACACTTTGAAGGTCTGTGACCAAGAGGTGCCCTTTGAGAGACAGGCAATCAATTAGGCTGTGAGTCTGCTGAGCAGTTTAAGAATTCCAATTAAACTTTTCAAAGAAAGTCAATTTAATTTCAAATAACTGTATTGGCAAGAGGAGGTATATGCAAACTGCCAAAGTCAATATATTATGTGTCATGGGGCCATTTTCACAACTGCAAGAACATATAGAAGAAGACTGTTTTCTCTATACGCTCAAGGTCAGTGTAAACATGTACCCTTCTTCACACAAGATACTTTCTTTAAAGTTTAATAAATGCCAGGTTCTTTTCCAAGATATAGGATTTCATTTCTCCTCTTATCTCCAAGCTTTATACATCCATTTTCAATAATACCTATAGATCATACATTTTAATTAGATGTAGACGGAATTTCAACCTTCCGATTCCATGTTCCTGCAAAGATGAGGGCAGAAACAAATGGACAGTGGGTATATCAACATATCAACTAAAGTATTGCTAAAGTAGAGTAAAAACCAATGAATATCTTTATATTACCTTCCCACCACTATTTATTACGAAGTGTTCATTTTAAAGGTTATACCATCATTTTTATAATTAGGACATAATTTTTCTTTGCTTCTTTGTAAAAATATATCAAGGATTACTTCTGAGAGCATAAGCTCTCAGTAAGGATTAAAAGAGCCCTTGCTATCATAATCCATTTAAGAGTGGTCCCTGCAAATGAAGAAATTCCAGAAAATGTTTTTATATGTTTATGCATACTTCTCTTCCACAAATACTATGAAAAGGATTAAGTATTAACGATAGTGTAAAAATGATAATTAAAAAAAATAAAACTGGTTAAAAGGAAGAGAGAAACAGATGTGTCCAGCCCCTTGAGAAGAGTTCAGTAATAAAAGATTGTTATTATTTTCTTAACTAAATTTCCAGATAATTATCTTTCCTGTAATCAGAGAAAACCAGGATTGAAAGGTCACTCAAAAACTTTCCAGTGTGTATTTGTATTTCATGGGGAGGGGAGAGACCAAGAAAACTAGTTTGTCTGGAATTATACAACTGACATAAATCATGATTGTTGTAAAATATTCTTGAAATTTTATAAGATTAAATATCTAGTATCTAAGGTATCTTCATAGATAATATGCAGATATTAATGTTCACATTTATTGTATCATCATGAACATAAACATTTTTTCATTGATTTGTTTTATTCAACTATTATACACAAGCATTTTATTAGATGTTGGAATTTGAGCATGACTGAGACACAGTTGCAAGTCATTAAGGAGCTCATAGTCCAATTGGGGGAGTCAGATTTAAAACTGGTGGTCACCTACCATCCATTCACCCACCATTCTATAATAATTAAATCCCCAATATTCAGTTGGATATATGGGCTCCCTCAATACAAATACATTTCTCTGCTTCCCTTGCAATCAGATATGGACATATGACTAAGTTCTGGCCAATAGCATATAAACAGAAGAGGTCTGAATAAATTTCTAGTTACTTATTTATGGAGAAAAAGTATGCCCATATTTTTCCCCCTTTCCTCCATCATACTTCTTGGGACATAGTCATGGCATGCAGCCACCTTGGACACTGGGACAACCTTAGGGATTGGGATTGTAAAGCAACAAGTTATGAGGAGCCTGGGTTTCTTGGTAACCTCAATGAGCAAAATAACCAGCCTTTAATGATCTATCCCCAAAATGGTATCAAGAGAGAAATTTACTTCTGTCATGTTTAATCCACTGTCATTAAGATTCTCTATTAAATGCAACTATAGTTTAGGAGTATAGATTATATCCAGAGAGTGTTCCATGATAGGTCAATGGAATCAATGATCACTTTTTTAAGAAAGTAATTTGATCACATTTCCCTTTTGAATGTTTACTCTAGCTCAGAATAAAGAATTGATGGTGGGGATCACAAAATGGGAAGAAAGGTGAAGATTGAGGAGATTACTTCATTAATTGGGGAGATTATGGTAGAAGTTATAAATATGAAAAGAAGCAGAAAGATCCAAGAGATAATAGATCTCTAGAAATTCAAATAGAATTAGGTATAGAGAAAAGCAAGAGGTACAACTCATGAAAGAGACCCAGGTTTTTTGCTTATACAACTGGGCAAGTAAGTGGTATGAGTCAATGTTGTAAATAGCACATAATGTAATGAATTAGCTCATTTAATGTGCTTTGTATCTAATAAGTGATCAATAACTGTAGCTATAATGTATGAATTTACTGCTTTTCCTGGCTATTTTTTATGAATTTTGTAAGCAAAATGTTGACTATTTCATAGTTTTAAAATATTTAAAATACTTAATAGAGTCGTACAAGAACACAACTAGAATCCTATCAGTGGTATATCATTAGTGATGTATCATTGATATGGTACACCATTGTAAAATCTAAAGTCCCATAAATAAATAAGGATTTCTAGAGTCTGTTTGTGGCACAGAGTGTTAATAACTGAAGGTTCTGAGATTTTCCTTTTTTACCAATTAAGAAGTTAGCCTGCCAGATTTTCATGAATGATGACAGAGGACATTAGACACCTGATTC
>JAVSCE010006366.1:0-55000 GCA_032199065.1 Smutsia gigantea
TTTCTGGTTTTATAAAAGTATGTGTAATTTTCTGCACAGCATATGAATTCATATACTATAAAATGTATAAAGCACATCAGTGTATAATGATTAAAGAATAAGAATCTATAACCCCCACCAAAAATAGCTTCTAGCTTAGATGTTTTTCCAGTGGGATTTTACAAAACTTTCGAGGGATAAACAATAATATTTATGTAAATTGCTCCAGAAAATGAAAAAAAAAAAAAAAAAGAGAAGCTGCCCAGTTGGCCAGCAAATTTTATGAAGCTTGTATAATCTTGATTATCAAATCAAGATAAGGATGAGGAAGAGATAAGACAGATAACATACAAGGCAAGAAAAGCATAAATTTATGTTACTTATGGATGTAGGTATAATAATCCTCAGTACTATATTAGTTAACCAATTCAACAGTTTATTAATAAATATTACATATTGATAAGTATTATTATCCCAAGAATGAAAGGATAGTTTAATATGAAAAAAAAAATGTATCAATGTATTTCATTTTAATATGAGACCAAAGAAGATTTATCCTATGATTTCAAGAGACACAGAAAGTATCCTATTTATGATAAAAGTTGTGGGATAAAGTATTAAACAAATTTATGATAAACTTTACAGAATATTAGAAGCATCATGAAAGTTCCTGGATTATTTACAAAAAACGTTTGCTAAACTCACTAGAATGAATTAGAAGCATTTCCAGTAAAACAAAGAACAAGAAAAGGATGTTTACAATTTCCACTACCACTCAAACTTAACATTGGAAGACTTGCCCATCTTTTAAGGTAGGATCAAGACATATGGCATGTTAGGATTGGAAGAGATGAAAACAATTATTAGCAGATGATAGGACTGTCTATATAGAAAATCCAATTGAATCAATATACTGTAAGTGCTAACAAAAGTTTAGCAAGATCAATAGAAATACATAAATCAACTTTAAAAAGTACTCCTTTTAGACAAATACTTCTTATAATAATACAAATAAGATATTTTAAGAAATATAAATCTTCACTTTTTTGGTTTCCTTTAGTAGAAAAATAGGAAAGGCCATAAATAAGACTTGAATAAATGGAGAGAGAGGCTGTTTTAATGGTTGGTATGACTTAACCTAGTAAACAATTTTCTTCAAGTACACATGCAAAGTAAATGAAATTCCAATCAAACTTCTAATGCATTTTTGAGGAACACAACAAATTCTAAAATTTATATGATGGCTGAAGACCCAAACTTTCTAAAGAAGTACATAGAAAAGATGACCCTAATATACAGTAGTCATTCTCATTCATCAGGTATTAAGACATACTATAAATGACAATGGTGACGATGACATTGATGATAATGTTTTTGTTACAGCAATATAAAAATAGACCAATGAAACAGCATTGAGATCGCTGTATATGTAAGGACTTGTTATGATAAAAGTTTATATCACAAAGCAATTGAAGGACAGATTGTTTAGTAGATGGTGTCAAGATAACTATCTCATTATATGGAGAGAAATAGAGACGTCTAACTTATACAAAGCTTGGCTTGAGATAAGTTAAAGATCTAAATGTAAAGAGATAAATCTACAAAGATAATAGAAGAAAATGTGAAATAAAATCTTTGTGTCCAAGGGGAAGGGAAAGCCTTTTAAACAAAATCTCAAAAGTACCAAGTATAAGTTAAAAAAAGAGTGGCTACATTGAAAATTAAGAATTTTGTTAAATGTAGTATACCACAGATAAAGTTAACAAACAGATGTTTGATTGGGAAAGTGTATTTGCAGTGTTTGAAACCAGCAAGAGTTAATATCCAAAATATGCAAGAATTCTTTGACTCAAACAGAAAATGTAGGAAACTCAAGGGAAAATTCGTAAGAGGGTAAACAGGTAGTTCACAGAAGAGGTCTGAATGAATAACAAATATATGAAGAGTTGTTAAAGTTCATTATGAAGAGGTGAAATGCAAATTAAAGCATCCATGAATTGTCACTTTACAAGTATTTGCATGGGAGCAGGTAGAAAAATGGATAATACCAAGTGCTGGAGAGGACAAGGGGTAGTGGAGATTTTTGCACTGCTGGTGGGGTATAAAATGTACCATCACTCTGGAAAGCAATTATATGTATAGCAATCCCACTCATGGGTATATTTTTCCAGAGAACTAGAACAATTTTGAGTGGGAACATGATTGTAGATGTTATAGTATTACTAATGGAGATACAGTTAGATGCATCTGAGGTGTCTGATCAGTAAAATATAGTGGATGCATGCTATGAAGTGTAATGTAGCAGTAAGAAGCAATGAACTCATTGATCATGGAGAAATTTAAAAACCATAGTCATGAAAGAAACAATAGAAAACATGAGAGTCATTGCACCTATACTAATTATTTAAACAGAATACACATAATTCTTTTTAAAAATATTTATACCATGATATGTTAATAAAGAAAGTAAAAAGCTAATGATTTCCAGTAAGGAAGGTTTGCTTCATGAACCATGGTATTTAGCTCAGTTTTGCTGCTTTGTCTTCTTTTTATTTTTTATTGAAGTATAATTGACATACAATATCTTATTAGTTTCAGGTATACACACCACAGTGATTTGATCTTTTTATACATCACAAAATGATCCCCATGTTAAGTCTAGTTACCATCTGACACCATACAATTACCACAGTATTACAACTATACCTATTTTATAATGCTACACATATTTAAAAACACATATCAATCTCTTTAAGTTGGGTGAGTATTCAGAGAAGGAAAATGAGAGTGGTAACTGAATAAAGAGGGAAATAAAGTGAAAGAGGGGATCTTGCATGTACCAATGATGTCAACATACTGAGAACTTATGACCACAATTACATCACCATGCTGTCTGCTCATCTGAGATTCAAAAACTGACAACTACAAACCAAACATTCAGGTGGTTTTCAAACTTGTATGACAGTGGCTCTTTTTCATATGTCATTTTGCAATAAAAAAAAACAACTTTCTGTGCATCTCTGGAATGTCTTCTCTATTCCCATTTTTACATAAGAGAGACTCATAGTATTTCAGTCAAAAATAAAATTATAATTATGTGCTTAGCAAACATCCAGGGTGTTTATATGACCTCATGACTAATGTGAAGTTTCAGTGATCTGAGAGATAAACTTTACTTCAGTGACTTTCAAACATTTTGGTCTCAAAACTCCTTTATACTCTTAAAATGATTGAGGATGCCAAAGAGCTTTTGTTATTTACCATATTTGCATGAAAATTTTAATATTTAATAATTTTAAAATAATAAAACCATGAAATGTTAATGTAATAACATTTAAAATTAAAATAATTTTATTTTGAAACAAACATGCATTGAGCAGAGTGGCATCATTTTACATGTGCACAAATTTCTTTAATGTCTGACTTAATAGAAGACAGCTGGATTTTCATATTTGCTTCTGCATTCATCTTTTGTGAAATGGTGTTTTGATTGAAGTATGTCTAGAAAACCCAATTCCATACAGACATATAGTTGTAAAAGTGAGGAGTATTTTAACAGACTTTTCAAATAACTGTGGATATTTTTCTTTGATATTGCACCAAAGCTCGACAAGTGGTAGTTTCCTTATTGTGTGTGTTACCTTTAATTCCTACAAATTTTTTTTTTTTGCTGGATATAGTTGAAATAAGGTGGTAGTTTCTTAAAGGTTATTTTCAATGTGAAATCTGAAACTATTATCAATGAATTTTTTATAGTTCATTGCATTAAAATCCACTGGCATGTCCTGTACTTTAATAAATATTTTACTCATGCATGGGTTTTGCAATTTTATGCACTGATCATTTGGAAAATGTTCGTTCATTGAGTTATGTGTAACTAAGATTTCCAAAATTTTAATTTTCACTTGAAAGCTCAAATTTCATCATCAGCAACAATACTGTCATTTTTTCCATTTGAGATTAGTGACTTACTTTGCTTATTTTTGAGGAAATACTGAATACCCAAGTCTGAATAAACCATAGTTTGTTGTCAATTGTTCTTTCAAATAAAAATGGTGTTCCATGAAAATGGAACTTAATTGCAATTCAAAGGATGGTGAGGTATCCACGGTCCTTTGTTCAATATGCAGAAGTGCTTCATATATACTTCCCATTTTGTAACGCAGAATATTAATAAGACAAGTACTCAAGGGTTGAGACTTAATCAAATTAATAATTTCTATGAATTCATCAAAGACATTCTTAAATGAAAGTGGCTTTCCCCCCTGCACAGTGGTGAACAATGTTAGAATGGCTTTCTGCCCCTGTCTTCACGATCCCATCTCTTCTCACTTCCTCAGTTTGAAGAAGGGCTGATGAGTTAGGAAAGTGCAACTTCTCCCAGGAACTCAGAACAGTACTTAGGAGGACCAAGAAGTTACCTGAGAAAGAGGGGAAGGAAGAGTAAGAAAGTGTGGAGAGGGAGAGGGAGATGGAGATGGGGGAGAGAGAGAGAGGTAGATAGGATGATAGATATAGATAGATGATACAGATAAATAGATGATATATAGAGATGATAGATACATAGATGATATAGATAAATGATATATAGATATAGATACCAGTGATAGATGGATACATGATTGATAATAGATATTTGAATCTAGTCTGACTGTACTGCAGTTTTAGAAATCTCCATGTCAGAACTTATTTTTAACCTTTGAGTATTAGAATGGGCAAAGTATTTCTGACAATGACTTCAGAAATTATACAAGAAGGGAAATACTGAATTTTTTTGAAAAGCACTTCTGCATGGCAAAAAAGCCATAATGTTAAGAGACAGATACTTGTAACCTCCTTAACATGCAGAGAACTCCTAGATACAAGAGAATAATGGATGGAACATACAAACACGTTACACAGAAAAGGAAATAACGAATGGCTCTTTAACATATGAAAAGATGCTCAACGTCACTCTTCATAGTACAAATTGCTGCTACCATGAAATACCATTTCTCACTTAGCAAACTGATGAAAGCCTTAAATCTGACAACATATTGGCAAGACTGTAGGGAAAAAGATATTCTTACACACTGTTGGAGTATACATTGGTGTATGTCCCTTATGGAGGGCAATTTGGAAATATCTATCAAGATTACAAATTACCCTTTGCCCCAATAGACCCACTTCCATTGTTCCTATAGATGGACTTGCACCTACATAGGTGTGAAATGACATTTAAAAAACGTTTTGTGTCTTTTTGTTATTGGTTGTATTTGTAAAAGTTTAGAAACAACAAGCTGTCCATCAGAAGACAATAACAGTGGTTACATGTTGAAGGAGTTAATAGTAATGAGGTGTATTGGAGCAGGAAAAGGAGGAGATTTTCACTGTGTATCTATCACCATTCATTTTGTTTTGAAAAATTTTGAGTATGTCATCCATTCCATTTTTTTGAAAGATGAAAAAAATTTCTCTATACTACCTGGCAAATTTCTCCTCTATGGTTACTAAAATAGAAAATGGGAAGAAAGAGAAGCCACCTGTTTTCTGAGGTGAAATTAGCATTATGTACCTAATGGTGTCTTATTTTCAGTAGCCACCTAATACATATTGATTGAATGAAACAAATGGACAATGACATTGCATTGCTGTTGGGCAGCTCTTATGATAATGATACACACAAGAGATAAAATTCACTTCTAGTTCTGGTGTGTTTCCTCCTTGGGAGATTACCCTTCCTTCCTCCTCCTTGTCATTTTCATAAACACAAGCTTCCACTCATGTACCACTTCTCAGACCTGAATAAAAACATGTTTGAAGGAAGGATACTCCATGTGAATAGGTGGATATCTATGAGATCCTGGTGGTTCTGAATTATACACATTTTCTTTTACAGATGTTAAAACAGGATCTATATCATGCCAAATAAAGTGGTTGAAAATTGAGAATTTTAATAAAACATCATGTACATGTAGACAGAACTGGAATGCTGAGTTCTGGGACAAGCCCCAGAGTTTGAGATTTTATAATTGATTCATTGATTCATGAATGTGCATACCTTTTCAATTGCTTGGTGAGATGGAAAATATTTCATATAAGAACTTTATGAATTGAGTAAATCAAAATATATATTTACTGTAATATAATGTAATATATCTAATACATGTGAATAAAAACAGAACACATGTTTTCTCAATTAAGCTGTCATGAATTATCACACAAATACAAATTATTATTAGAAAATCATTTTATCATATACTGTATTTGCCATAAATTTTCACTGATTTTTTAAAAACTATCAGCAAAAGAAGTTCAGCATATATTTATAGCATGTCAAACTTCTGTCCTATAATTGGCAAACAAAGATGCAATTCAATTTGTTTGAAGCTTTACA
Organism: Smutsia gigantea; assembly: GCA_032199065.1. Classification (NCBI taxonomy): domain Eukaryota; kingdom Metazoa; phylum Chordata; class Mammalia; order Pholidota; family Manidae; genus Smutsia; species Smutsia gigantea. The sequence continues at coordinate 6,356 of JAVSCE010006366.1, forward strand.
GTTTTATGTATATCTTTCTGGCATATGTGGATGTTGATACGAAGTAGTCTATTTGCCACTTTTTAAAAAGCCTGTCATTGGTGAAAAAATGTATATTTACAAATAACATAATAACATAATTGTAAGCATTTGCTTCTGATATAGCACCTCCATTATTAAATTATTCCTTATCTTTCTAAGTAAAAGTTATACTATAGTCTCTAAACTTCAATAACTAACAAAATTAAAGTCAACATTCTCTTAACTTTATTCCACATGAGATCAAATTACTTCACTTTTATTACAAATTAAATTTTATTGTTGGAAAACTAGGAGGTAAGCCTTTATATTTAGAAGATAAATCAGAAATAATTCAAACGGGGGCAGAAACCATTTCTATCTTTACTGGGTTGCATGGAAATTTCTGAGAATGGTATCATGTCAGACTTGGAGGCATCACTGCTCTCTTTTCACATGTGGCTGAAATGAGGATTTCCTTGCAGTGACTGCCTCCACTCATATATGGGAGGAGCTGGGACACAGCTATGGAGAGTCTGTCACAGGGTTTTTTCATTATTAATGGAAAAGTTATATTGTCTGCCTGCCTGAAAATGTTTATGGAAACTTATGATTTCTACATCTGGAATTCATCTTTGAGAGTGTATACAAATCAAACTTTTCAATAGGTAGTAGATATTTTACTACCCTACAGACCTAACTTGAGGTCTTAGATACAACTGTAAGATCTTCAAAGTTCTCTAACACAGCTGAAAAACTCCCAAGAGGTTTATCTTGAGGAGTGTTGGAAGCTCTGAGAAATTGTTTGCTAAGAACAGAATAGATTCCTTCATATCTAAAATGGCTTTAAAACCTCGCCTAGAAGCAAAAGTAAGATTTTTTTGCATATATCTTAAGAACTTATAGTTACTTTGGTCAGGAATGCCTAATAATAATTTATTTAATCTAAAAGTTAAAATAAAGGCAGCAAAATATCTTTCAAATGCAATTCCTAAAATAATTGGTATGTCTACACCTGGCATTTATTTATACTAATGGTTCCTAAGTAGTGATTCATGATTAAATTTTAACCCTTCTGTGAAAAAACAGAAATATTAGAACAACATAGTGAGTTTTTCACCATTGAATTGATCCAGTTTAAATTAGGATTATCCTTTACACTGAGATTATGTCATTTCCTATGTTAAAATGTTCATTCCTTTATTATGTAACAGTGGTGATAGATAATAGTTTGTTTTTAATATCTTTTTGGTGGCAGTTTTATGTACATTTTTTTAGTTTTCTTGGAATTTTTTTGGTTTTGATATCCATAAATGTAGGAACAGTATCTCATACATATTAAAATATCCACATAAAGAGTGAAAATTCAGATATTATTGCCAAAAAACATTTAATTTACTAATTTTTTTTCATTAGGACTTGAGACATATGCTTTAAATTGACACCTAAATATAGTCTACTATATAAGCAAAAATTAAGTAATGAATAAATCTATTCAAATGGTCAACATATAAGATGGAGTGAATTCTAATGGAAGTTTAAAAAGTGTGAAAAGTGACCTTGGCCAGGAATGGATGGGCTAAGGAAGAAGCTAGCAGACTGAAAGGTCACACCTGTGATGACTCTGAAATTATTTTATGGCCTCAGCTTATATTTAGTCAACCAAGTCTAGGCTTAAAGAAAGGGGAATTTTCACTTTTACAGACCTGATGAATTAAGAATGGTACAAGAAGCTGGTGATTAATGAAAGCCCAAAGGTAATTAAACTTGGGCTACAAAATCTTTGCCTGTGATATTTGCTGCTCTGATTTTAGTGCCTAATAGGTGATCCATAAATTTTGGTGACTGAAGAATATGAAAGAGGAAAGAGAAGGCAGCTGCTGGGGGAGCAGCAGTGGGGTGCAGAACACCAAGAGGATGAATTTTAGGAATAACTAATGAAGTCAGGGTTTTTTGAAAACCTCTTTTAATCCAGGCAATATAATCTTATTTGCTATCAATTGCTCTACCAAGTACAATATGGATAAGTGATACTCAAAATTATTCATTCATTTGAAAAGAATTTGTACTGGCCATCAGTTGCTACCTGGAATTTACCTGGTAACTAGAAGTCTACAAAATTTGTGGTTTAAGAAGGTCCTAAATCTCTTACTAATTCTAAAACTTTAGATAACTTTTTCTTTCTGCAAGTAATTTCATTTGTAGCTACAGATTTACAAACCTAAAATCATTACCATCTCCTTAAAAATCACCGAATATAGAATTGGAAAGTGATTCCAAAGATAATCTATATCATCCTTCCTGTTAATAAGAACTAATATTTAAAGATCTTACTGACATTTTATGCTAATATGCATCAGGCCCACTTTTAGATTGCTTACACTTATCGAAAACAAACTGCTTATTGCTGTTTCTTAATTATTTGGGCAGTCAAAATGTGGTAAGGAACAAGTATGAATAAAATTCATGAAAATTTACCATTTTGGTTAGATTAGCTTTTTGAGGTATGATTCAATATAAGACCTATGTTTCATTTCTCTTCACTTTACAGAGCTTAAATTTCCCCATAAACCAAAAGAGATAGCACTTTGTGGGCTATTATCATAAAAGAATTGCATCAGCATCTTGAAGATTTATTCCTCAAATACACAAAAGGCCACATGGTTCTAATAAATAAAAATGTTTGGTGTCCAACATATATGTGATACATAGCACAGAACTATTTCTGTGGGATGTTAGCATTTTCAACAGTAAATTTGCTCTCACCAGTTCATCTCATGTTAGCATATTCATGCTCCTCCTCCACTTGCCTCAATGCATGAGGTACAGCGCTCACTAATTATTTCCATCGTGTGTGCGCTAGACATTTGAAAGTGTGTGGTCTTGCAAACTATGAGGCAGATTGGAATTCTTAGAGCAAAACGTTAGTGACATTCAGTTGCTTCAAATATCCACTATTCTGGTAGCCAAAAGAAAGGCAATAATATACTAGAGGCTGTTTCCTTTCCTGAGTGAAGGTTCCAAAAAAAATCCTTAGAAAATGATCTCTCTCATTCAGCAGAGGAACTTCGGTTTGCAAAGTATACGTTGTTTTCCTGAAGCCTTACTGCTTGTGAATCTTGTACATGCCTGCCTAAGTGTGTATGTCCAGCAATTGTTAAAAAGAATCGTGGAAGCAAAGACAGAAATTCACGTTATCAAACTCTCCATGATGGGACCCATTCAGCTATTCAATATGTTCTCATTTGTGGTTATGCAGTTCCTCCATCTTTACAGTCCAGGTATTTTTCTGAGGCAGGGAACCTCACTGATGTCGCCTTCCTGTGATGCACTCAGGCTTGAATGGAATGTACACCAGTTAGCTGTTCATGTCTTCTGTTTATTCCCTCATTTGGGGACTATTCTCCTCCCAACTCTAGTTGGAAGAACATTTTATCTCTTAAGTATAATGTGTCTCATGTGCAAAGGAGGCACTGAAGTTACTCTCATCAGATTTTCCCAATTCTCCCTTTACTGCTGCTGCTTTTGTTGAAAACCATCCCCTACCTCACCTTTCACCAAAGTATGCTTTGATAGTTTGGGGACATTTATGATTGTACATCTAAACTCAAATAAAAGCAGCAAGTACATTAATGAACCCTAATAGGGACCATGCAATCATTGTCTCAAGTTTTAAGCAACAAGTTTCCTAGACTCTTGAAATAATAGAGCACATAGCATACAAACAGCTTATATGCAGCAAACTATTATTTAATCCAGCCATAAATTATGGAACCTTATTAAAAGCACTCCTCCTGTGTTGTCCTCCTTCTGGGCTGAGGAAGGTGTATATATACAGGAAGAAGAGAGATGCATGAGGAAGAGGGGAGTGTTTTCCTATTCTGTCCTCACACGTTGAGCCTCCAGGAACAGGAGTACTTGTGTGTGGAGAGAATAAGCAATCTGTCTGAAGATTTTTTTCATGTAAAGTTAAATTGTATCCAGCTGCTCCAGCTGTTTTCATTTCACATTTGAATGTTTACTATTTTACTGAGCTGGGAAAGCAACTATTGAGTGTTGTGTCTATCATGCTAAAAAAGGAACTTTTTTCTGTCCTTAATAGCTAAAGTACCAGAACTGTCCAGGAGACCAGAGACCATTTCTATCTTATTCAAAACTGAATTCCCAGAATCCAAATAGGTCCTTGGTACTTTGTAGTTGGCTTAATACATATTTAAGAGAATGAAGAATGGTTATTGCTCTCCTAATTGGAAAAATAAATAATGATGCCTAGGTGGTATTGACTGTAACTATGTGAAAGGCAAAAAATTAAGTTGCCATTCATTTTGTTTGTATATATATTCATTTTTTTGTATACATATATTATAAACTATATAATTAAAGCCTTTTTATTGGAGATTTGCTTAATTTTTTTACTTTTTAAAAAATCTTAGAGTCTGAGAACATTTATAAGAGGAATATTACAGCAGCTTTCTTGTTGCATGTTTGGGCTTTGTCCACATCAATTGTTTTGATCTAACTAACCAGACTATTTTCTATAGTTCAAAATTCAAAACATAGAAAGCTTTCTCTCCCATCCTTGACCACCTAATTATCCTCTTCATAGTTGTTATTATTAGTTTTTTTGTGTAGTTTTCCAGAAATAACTTATATTTTTACAATTTAAAAGCTAATTTAAATTTAGCTCCTTGTAGAGCTTTCTGTATCAGTTCATATAGCTTCTTCATTCTTTCTTATGGCTTCTGCATGGATCTTTGCTGCATGGATCTACTATAATTTATTTAAATAATTCCTTATTAATGAACACTTAAATTACTTTTAATATTTTACTATTACAGTAATACCACGAATAGCTGTATATATGTCATTCTGTACACACATATGTCATTAAAATAAATTGCTAGATACAGAATTATTATATTAAAGATACATGCATTTATAATTTTGATAGATATTTTCTAAAAGACCTGATGGAGAGGTTTCAATGCTTTTTTTCTTAACAACTGGTCTGACTCAACTATTCTGCAAGCTTATTTTTTAAAATTCTGTAGTCCCACCCTAGAAAATTGAATCCTACAATCCACAGGTGTAATAAGCATGCAGGGGGACTGATTTAAGGAACGCTGAGTAAGTGTCCTACAGTCCAAATATTATAACTTATGGAACATTCAAGTTACATAGACTATTGATATCACTGTAGAGTAGGGGTAAGAGAAGCGAGGAAAGAGAAACATTAACTCTTCAGTTTTGTTTTGTTTTTTTGGTTATAATGCCCTGGAAGATTCTAGATTCTAGTGGGGATTTCATTGTGAATTTGCACAGTCATTGTTTTGTGAACTTGTTTCCTGCTGATGGAGTTAATTTAGTCTTAGCAGAGGAATATCATTCTGCAAAAAAAGAATATTGTGCTCTGTGGACACACACTGATTCTAGCCCCAAAGCACTGAGCATGACACAGGAGTGGGGAACGCTGAGCCCACTGGGAAGTTGAAAGGTAACTTAAAATTGATCATTTCTGTTTAGACTAAATAGTAGGGTGGTCAGTTGTCATCCCAGAAGGAATTTTTTCCCCTAAGGTTTGTGGTATTTGCTAGCTCTTTTTCTTCCTCCTTGAAGACTAGTAATACCTCTGGAAAACCACATACTGCCTCAAAAAGTATGGGTAGAATGGGAGCAAGGGGTGCAAGGAAAGTAAGGTAAGAGCAGAAAGGACCTCTACATAAAAATGTTAGGAACAAAGAAGTTAAGTAAGGAATATACAATCTACTTAATATGAATATATTCCGAAGTTTAGTGGCTTCCAATATCAGTGAGTTACAAGACATTCCTACAGCCCAGCTGAATTAGTGTCAGGGAAACTGAACTCAGCAGCCACAACACCCTAATGCATTCAAGGCTGGTTGGATGAGGGAACCATCTTCATAAGACAGCTGGTTCCTATTCAGTATTAGCATTTTGCTTCAAATGTGCTTTAGCACAGTGCTGGGGGATCCATACCTGCATGCATGACTTTCTAACTCTTCTCAAATCAAAGGGCTCTATAAATATGATTTACAGAGTGCATATAAATATGTTCTCTGGAGCCACCGATCTTAATTATTCCTGTATTGCAAGTGAAAAATAAAGCATGGTGGAAAACGTAAGAATATGACCAAAAAAAAAAAAAGGCTTTGGATAGAAAGAGATTATGAACACAAAAACTCTACCTTCCACTGCTAATTTCTATCACTAAATTCCAGTGACTCTTCCTATGAAAAACATTTTTTCCCTTTCTTCTTGATAGTCTGTGAATGTTTGTTGTCAAAAAAAAAACTGTGATAGAAGAAGAGAGAAAGCTTTGAGATCTGTGATTTTTGTTTATGTAAAGCAGCTCTACAAGCAGTTTCTTGTTGAGTCAACAAGCCTGTGTGTGTTTTGGCAGAGAACTGAGAGTCCTAATGCCTAATCCATTCAGAATAACCCTTTCAGGGACATTGAGATATCCAGGACGTAAACGGACAGCAATAGAGGAGGATGAAATGTTCTGAGAAATGTATCAACCATTAAGAAAAGCTGCAAAAACTGGATTCCCTGCTTTGTAGACATGTGATTCTCTGTGTAGATCATCCCTGGAATTTCTACTATAACTTTCAGAGAATCTTTTTCTCTTAGGATAATATTACAGAATTATATGTAGAGCAGCGTGGAACTTGGGAAATCAGGTAGATCTGAGTTTAAGCCCCATGTCTGCCACTTTTTAGCTGTGTAAATGTAGACAGACAAACTTTAAGTCTCCTCATCTGTAATGTAGAGGACAAGAATTAATAGAGCACTAATGCCTTCTACATTATCCATCTTCTACAATACCTGCACTCTAGAAAGGATTAGCTGGTAGTTGTATTTTGGTGCTTGAACCCAATTGTTTCCTAATGAAATCTGAGAATGAGGAAGTTACTTCTCCTTTTTTAAGAGATATTTTAAGGCTAATATAGTTCATTTTTTCTTTCTTTCATTCTATGCATTATATCTGACTAGCTTTGGGATAAATGGCCTGAAAACATATTGGCAAACTGCACAACACTGAATGTACTAAATGTCAGTAATGGTAAATTTTATGTGTATTAAAATTTTCAGAAGAAAAAGAAAGAGGAAAGAAAACAATAGAAATAGATACTGTTCTTCCTTTGAAAAAATATTGGCAAAGCCAGTGGTTCCAGATATTTATCCATCGCTTTATAGCTAAAGTAAACAGCTGAAACAAATTTTAAAAATTAATGGTTGAACCTCTTCAATAATCAGTATTGGGAAAACTGGTCAGATAAGTGCAAGAGAATGAAACCGGATTACTGTCTAACCCCACACACAAAAGTAAACTCGAAATGGATCAAAGACCTGAATGTAAGCCATGAAACCATAAAACTTTTAGAAGAAAACATAGGCAAAAATCTCTTGAACATAATAAGCATAAGCAACTTTTTCCTGAACACATCTTCTTAGGCAAGGGAAACAAAATAAAAAATGAACAAGTGGGACTACATCTAAACTAAAAAGCTTCTGTACAGCAAAGGACACCATCAGTAGAGCAAAAAGGCATCCTACAGTATGGAAGAATATATTCATAAATGATTCATCTGATAAGGGGTTAACATCCAAAATATATAAACTCATATGCATCAACACCAAAGAAACAAATAACCCGATTAAAAAATGGGCAGAGGACCCAAACAGACATTTCTCCAAAGAAGAAATACAGTTGGCTACCAGGTACATGAAAAGATGCTCCACATTGCATCAGGAAAATGCAAATCAAAACCACAATGAGATATCACCTCATACCAGTTAGAATAGCCACCATCCAAAAGACAAGAAATACCAGGTGTGGGGGAGCATGTGGAGAAAAGGGAACCCTCCTACACTGTTGATGGGAATGGCAATTGGTGCAGCCACTGTAGAAAGAAGTACGTAGGTTCTTCAGAAAACTCTAAAAACAGAAACACCCTTTGACCCAGTAATTCCACTTCTAGGAATTTACCTGAAGAAAACAAAATCCCTGATTTGAAAAGTTATATGCACTCCTAAGTTTATTGCCTCATTATTTACAATAGTCAAGTTATGGAAGCAACCTAAGTGTCTATCAATAGATGAAAGGATAAAGAAGATGTGGTACATATATACTATGGAATACTATTCAGCGATAAAAAATTAATCCTGCCATTTGAAGCAACATGGTGGACTAGAGGGTATTATGCTCAGTGAAATAAGCCAGGTAAATAAAGACAAATACCATATGATTTCACTTATTTGTAAAATCTAAAAACAAAGCAAAACAGAATGAACAAAATTGCAGTAGACTCATTGACACTGAGAAGTGACTTGTGTTTACCATGGGGGTGGGGACTGCGGTGGGTAAGTGGGGAGAGTGAGGCATAAAAATTCTCAGTCATAGTATAAATTGGTCATGGGGATAGTAATGCAGCATGGAGAATATAGTCATTGATTCTGTAACATCTTCCTCTGTTGACAGATAGTAACCGCACTAGTGGGGGTAAGGATTTAATAATATGGGTAACTGCTAAAACACTGTGTTGTATACTTGAGACCAATATAAGATTGTATATCAATGATACTTCAATTAAAAAATTAATGACTGAAGAATTTGAATAGTGAAGAATATAATTTTCTACAGCGATATTTATCACAGAATTATTTATAATAATGAAAAGTTGAAAGCAATCTAAATGACGTATTAGGTAAATAAATAACAATACTAATAATTAAGATTTATTGAACACTTACTATATACCAAACATGCTTTTAAGTATTTTACATGTATTAATTCATTTAATATTTATAATAAAACTATGAGGTAGGTAGTATATTATTCACATTTTAGAGATGAGGGAACAGACACAGAGGTGCTAGTAAATTGCCCAAAGTCATACTGCTGGTAAATGTCAGGACATGATTCCTACTTAGACATGTGCCTTTGGAGCCCAAATTTGATGTATTGAGAAATTGTAATATTTTTCAACTTTAAAATGCTGCTCAAAACATTTTTTGGTGACACAAAAATAATTAAAATACAACAAAGCAAAAATGTACTTTGGAAAAAAATCTGTGGAAGAAAGACTAGAAGAAAATGTTTATGATAGTTGTATCTAGCATTATTTTCTCTTGTATATATTTTTTGATACTTTGTGAATTTCTTCAGTTAACTTACATTCATTTTATATTCAGAAAAAACAATTTACAATAGCATCTTACTCTGCATTTTTATCAACCTCTAAATTATTTCACATAAGTGAAATAATTGTTTTAGTTTTGGAAAGGACAATCAAAAGGTGATTTAATTCAGCTTTCCAGACAACGCTTAAATCCATACATCAATGCCCAATCAAGAGGCTTTAAGTTATATTTGAATACTCTTTTGTTGATGGAAAACTCAATACTTCTCAAGGCAGTGCAATCCATTTATAAACATTTTTTACTCTAAGAACGTCCAAGGCCTAATATTTTATGACAAAAAAACTTTCCTTTTTATTTTTTATAAGTTTTATGCATACTGGTCAAACAGTCTGCCACCAGATTCAACACCCTAACTCTGGAATTCTCTGAACCCAGCTCCTGAGATATCACCCTCTATCATGCTTCCAACCACTTCCCGGTATGCCAGTCTGTGATGACCTACTATTTGCATTCTTCTGGCTTACATGACCATGCCAGACTATTTGACTTTTATGCCTAAGCAACCCAGGATATCTGCTGTCCTACACTGGCACAGTTAGCATCCCATCAGGAGAGACCTCCAGTAGTGATAATCTTGCACTGTTTCTTGCCATTCAGGATAATGTTCTTAAATAGAACATACAGAACTCTTTATGGTTATGAGCAATAACTTCCACTGATGGAGCAGCTCCCATATGGCAAGCACAGTGCTGGACTTTTTAAAAGCATGATCACACTTCATCATTATTATCATCCTTAGGTAGGTATTCTTCCTATTTAGCAGATGATGCTAATGCTAATGATGTTTAGAGAGATTAAATAACTTTCCCAAGGTCACAAAGCTAGTGAATGGCAGAATTAGGACTGCAATCTAGGTCTTTCTGGCTCCATTGTTTTCTCTATGTCATTACACTGCTTCTCTACTTAAATTGTAACTTCTCAATAACTCAAGATCATAATGATGAGCATTAGTTATTGTGCTGTGCTGTAGAACTGTGGCATATTCAGAGGCCATAGGTTTACAGGCCACAGTGATTATGCTCTGGGATTCTTCAGGCTGTCTATGCTCTCACCATGAGGCTATCATGTCTCCCGCTGCCCATTAGGGTACCAGACCCACTGTGTTTTCTGATATGCAACTTTTTATTTCTATGCACTATGGCTGGTATTAGTTAACCAAATGTGTTAATGAATTGCCTTTCAAGGAGGATTCAATAAGCACCAAGGGCAAGTGTGAGGAGCTTCTCTTTTGTATCTTCTCCAGCATGTGAATGTTTTGTCCAGAGAGACTCATTTCTAGGCTATGTTCTATATTGCCGAGCTTGCTGGATAAGTGAGATAAGGTATGTTTTTAAGCAGTTTACCAAAGTCCTATCAAGCTGTAGCCCAGTGGACAGATTTTATAAATATACTTATCTAACCAAACACTGTCTGTTAAATGCAGAAAAATATTTGTCCATATGTCCTTACCTACCACTACCTCTCCTCCAAATCTTATTCTTATTCTTGCTTGCCTTTAGGTAGAATGGCTGTACACCCCTGTTTCTTGGGATAATCCTGGGTTAATAACTATTATAAATAAATAATATAAATAATTATGAATAGCATCCCTTTAGTTGTTAAAAGAGAAGTGGTAAGGTATATGATTGCCCTAACTTCATGGCAATGCTGTCTGTGTGGGGGTCCCTCCATGTGGGTCTGTCCCTTGGAGGGCTGGACACTTTGAGCTTTAGGACCTTGGTATTTAAGAGTAATTGTTAAGACTTTTTCTTGCTGTCTTGTTCCTTAGAACCTGTTGGGCTATGAGACACTTTCTTTTTTTCTTTAAAGAAATAGGAAGGTACAGGATAAAATAAAGACTATTTTATGAGTCTTTAACATTTAAAAAACATTGTCAGGTTTCCCTTATAGATGAGGAAGACCTCTTAAGGACCACTCTTTTGAACATCTACTCTGACTGCCTTATCACCTATAGAAGATGTTAAGCTGATCTAGTTATTTACTTAGCAGCACAGCGTTAGAGCAAGGCCTAGTTCTTAAGGGAACTGAATGAAAACTTCAGTAACTTTGAAAGAGAGAGAGTGTAGGAGAGAGAAGGAGGAGGAGAGAGGAAGAGGAAGAAAAGAAGAAGAGAGCAGACGAGAGGGAGGAGAGTAGAGGAGAGTTTGGTTCCAAGGTCTGTGGCCTGATGGTCTCTAGCATACCAGCCACAGATGAGCTCCGGTTCACACTGGTCTGGGAATGAGAAGAATGCAGACCTCATTCCATAACTGATATTGATAACAGTTATTCTAATGAAAACTCACTTATTTAATCCAGACTCAAACTATTTCAAAATAACCAGATCTATGCTATTGTATAAACACAAATTAACTTGATGTTATCTTCTTTGTTTTGTGGAGATCAGTAAGTGATCTTTTCACAGAAATGCACATAATTTTCAGGTTTCATGTACCACGCAAGAGCAAAATATGAAGAAAGTGCTGCATAAGATGACGAAGAAAGATGACTGAGAACTGGTGGCTGGAACCTGGGTGGGCCGAGAGTGGCCACATTCAAGCAGCTCCTGCCATGTTCCTGAGATCAAGAAAGACAGGGCACAGGTCACAAGGAATCTTGAAAACAGGAACAGAACCAGGAACATTACTACCACTACTGAATGCCTGCTATGTGCCAGAAACTGCTCTAGGAGCTGTATATGCACTTCCGCGAATCCTCCGAACAACCCGAAAACATAGATAATTATGTTCTTTTGCAGGTAAGGAGGTTAACTTAAGAGTCTAAGTAACATTTCCAAGATACTGGATTTGAACTCAGGTGCAGTGTAGTGTGACTCATAAGAAATATATATTTGGTCATTCAGATGACCAAATATATATTTCCCAGGTATATTTGTTCTTTATCCACAGTTCCTAAAGATACTGAGTGAGTCTTAAAGGGAAAATGGGTGTCTTGTAATGTTAATGAGAGGCTTTGGACCCCACTCAAGGGCAGGGGCTGGAGGTTGAAGCAGCCAGTGGCCAATAATTTAGTCAGTCGTGGCTATGCACTGAAACCCTCACAGAAACCCCTGAGAAGGGCTTATTTCTCTTTTGGGTCCTGCTTCTCCAGACCCTGCTTCTCTGTGGGAGAGAGCTTCCATGCTTGGGGAACCAGGACGCCTCCACGTGCTGCAGAGTGTGGCCCCCAGCTCCACAAGGTTAGACGTTCCTTTATTCGGGACCTTGCCCTATATGTCTCTTCATCTGGCTGTTAACTGACATCCTTTATTAAACTGGTAAACGTATGTGTTTTCCTAAGTTCTGTGAGCCACTCTAGCAAATTAATCGAACCTAAGGGGGAGGTCGTGGGAATCTCTAATCTGTAGCCAGTAGGTCAGAAGCACAGGGAACTGCCTGGGTCTTGTGATCCGGAGTCTGGAGTGGGGGGTGGAGGGCAGTCCTGTAGGACGGAGCCTTTAACCAGGGGAATCTGGTGCTGTCTACGGGCAGTTGGCATCAGAATTGAGTTGAGCCCTGCTGGTGTTTGAGAATTGCTTGTTGGTGTGTGTGTGGGAAGACCCTCTTCCACAGACTTACACATATTGGAATCAGGTCCGGGAACCCAAAAGGAGTTATAATACTATTACACTGCTGTAATATACTATTGTTGCTGTATATGAAAGAACACTGTCACATCAGGCATCTCTTACCTCAAAGGAGAAGCTCTTTCTATTATATTCCACCATGTTAACTAGAATGATAAGCTTATTTTTATACTTTAATCAAACTTGCAAATTGAATGACTTACTTATCCTTTTCTATCCTAGGAGGAAGTGGTCTCTGTTGTCTATGAAAGCCAGTATCTTAAACCACTTAAAAAACTTTTACCACATCCTGCTTGGTATTGCAGCTTTTTGTGTTCACTGTCTCCCTTATTAGCTACACATTCTTCAGAGTCTGAGACCATGTCTTCGTTTTTGTACTGCTCTAACACCTATCCTTGCACAGATGCTCAAGAAATACTGTTGAATGATCGACTGAGTGAATGTGTCACATGGTGTTAATACTGAAATTTACTTATATAAAAATTCACCCTAGAATAGTGCTTCTCAAATAATGTATAAATGCATGATCTCATAAAAATACAGGCAGGTCTGGGGTACAGCCCGAGAGTCTACATTGCTCACGAGGTGACAATGATGCCCACGTGGCTGGTCTGCTGGCTATCTCAGTAAGTGCAGAGTAGTAACTTACCTAGAATGGGGAAAATTAAGGAAAAAAACTCTGGTACTGAGTGTTCTTGGTAGGGACGAAAGGGAATTCCAGAGAAGTGAAAGGCATGTTTACTTCAAGGGCAAGTTTAGGTGGTCTCTGTCCAAAGGGTATGAGAGAAGTGCTAGAAATTTGGGAGAATTTAGGAGACAGTTCTTTTAGTCAACCAGCATTTATTAAGTGTTTACTCTGTGCAAGTCACTATGTGAACCGCACGAGGCACCAGCAAGCACGTGATTCCTAGGCCTGGCTGTGGATTTGTGACCATGACTGGCTTGCTGTGGGAGGGCCGGCACTGGTTCTCAAACTTGAATGTGTACCAGAATCACTTAGAGGGCTTGTTAAACCTTTTTCCTGGGGTCTTTTCTCAGGTTCACATGCAGCAGCAGGAAGTGGGGCCCATGATTTTGCATTTCTAACCAACTCACAGGTGAAGCCAAACCTGCTGGTCTGAGGGCCGCACTTTGAGAGCCCCTGTCCTAGAGCAATGAACTTAATACCTGAGGTTCCTTTTAGCTCAAAACCTGGAATCTGTTACCCTGAAAATAGACACAAAATTGAAGGTTCACAGGCCTGAAACTTAGGTCGGTTAACACAGTCACTGTGTTTTGTGGTCAGAGGGGGTCACCTGATGGTATCTGCTAATAAATAGTGAGCTCAGTTTTAAATGATCAGTTAAAATATACACAATTAGAAGGACACAACTGTTAGCTGTGGTGAACTATGGTTGATTATTCCCCTTCATATTTTTCTGTACCTTATAAATTTAATATAACAAATAGATAATGGTTTTCTAAGTAGAATACAAACTTTTTGTGTTAAGTCAAGGTCCAGGATGCCTGCCATGATCTTCATATGTGTTTTTTTCCAAAAATAAAATCCTTCAACTAAATGACACATGAACCAGTCGTTATTTTTAAGCTTCTCTGTTCACATCAAAGGAGGCTCTCATGTGATTGTATTTTAATCAATAGTCTTTGAAAGATAGCACTAGCTAAAATACAGACACATTGTAATTAAGTATTATGTAGCAAATCTTTCATCTAAGGGCAACTTATGTATACTTCTAAAGTGCATTGTAGTCTGCAGGCATTAGATGTGCATGTGTGTGTGTGTGTTTGATCCGATCAGCAGGACAGACTGTGAAATAATCAAGTGTGCCTTCAGAGTTCTCATTGGTTCCTCCAACTGTATCCCCAAGAACCTGACCATGCAGGTCCCTTTCCTCCCAGACACCTGCACCCCCCAACACCCATCCTCTGCTCTGAATCATCCTTTCAGCAAATTTTCTTTTTTAATCAGACCAGTATCTTTTCCCACCACAGAACTAAACTGAAGGCCCTTGAGAACAAGTCATTTCTACTTATTTATCCTGTATCCATCAAAAGCACTTGGCACAGAGCTTGGTTAATGTTTCCTGAATGAATGTCACCAGGCTTTGCTGATTTGGAGCACAAACTACCCCCTCCCCCAGTCCCAAGCAGACACTTGCTCTCACTCTGTCCCCAGCAAGTCTCCCCCAACCCCTTCATAAGGTCTTTTGAGTCTGCTTCTGTCTTCTCCCCTCCAGAGCTTGCCTTTCTCTGAGCCATACTGCTGTACTGAAATCCCACCCCTAGAGGTTAACATATGTAATGTGCAAAGATTCTGACTTCCTAAGTAGATTACAAATTCTGGCAAGCTTTTAAGACTTTCCCATAGTTTTAGAGCAAGAATGTAATTCTGAGATTAATTCTTGAATGCTCCCCCTCCCCCCACACTTATTCTCCAGAACAAATTCTTCATGTATGTTAATGATTGCTAATGACATGACGCATTCTTCTGTTATGCTATATAAAATAAATATAATAATTGGTCTCATTTTTTCCCCACCCTCTCCCACCCCCCTCCCTTGCCAGCTTAAACTCCTTCATTGGCTGTCCTCCTCTTCAGGATAAAGAGGGCCCTCCACACCCAGCTGGTGTGCACTCTCTGTCTTCATGTCTTTCCAGTTCTGGGACCCAGTGTGCCTGCCGTTGCCTGGGGGAGTTCACCTTCCATTTCCCCTTTCCTGCTTTGCTTGCTACTTGCCCTTCAGGTCTTCTGAGTGCTTGACAAATATCCTAACCCTGTGCCAACATCACTTTTTATTTAAATTACCTTGTTTCTTGTCTGACTTCCATCTAGATTTTAAGTGCCTTTAGAATACAGACTATCATTCATTCATAGCTTTTTTGGGGGCACGGAGAGTTGGTGGGAAGCACCAAGAATGGTGTTTGGTACGTAAGTTCTTAACACAGGCTTCTTCAGTATTGAATACACAACTTTCTTTGGCCCAAAGGAATTACTCTTTAATGTGAGTAAATCAAGCACTTTAGTAAGTCACCAGATAAACGTTTTAGAGGTAGGAAGACAGTTTTTTTCTCAACTCTTATCAGGAGGTGGCTATCTATGCCTTGATCAAATCTTAGATGTCTTTCAGTCAAATTGCAAATAAGAGGAAGAAAGAAAACATCTATTGCTCTTTCTCTCCCAGTTCTTGCCTTCACCCTAATGGATATGAACCTTCCTTAGGGTGTGGAATCTACAACACTGAAACTGTTGTCTCGCCATTTTCTAGGAAATGTGGCTATGGGAAAAGAAAATGTCTCTGACTGTTGCTGAAACTCACATCTATAATCAGCCCACATCTTTGTCTCTTTACCCCACGCTCACCTTTACTGGACCCTGTCCCCAAGGCAAGACCTGAGTATCATCATACACGAGCCTCCTCGAATGAATGTTATACTTACTGTTGTCCAAAGAACTCTGTCAGGAGGAATCAACACACCTGGGCTGCAGTTCTAGCATCAAGTTTAGCTATAGGATTAAGGGCGTCATTTGGTACTTTGGGTCCTATATAACACATCTGCCAATGGAGAGTATAGGACTTCATTACCTTGCTACAATGCCTTCAAGTTTTCCTTCTGATACCATTTTAATCCGATTTCAAAAAAAAAAAGGGGGGGAAGGAAGGAAAGGAAGGGAGGGAAGAGAGGAAGGAAGGGAGGGAGGGAGGAAGGGAGGGAAAGAAAAGCGTAGGAGAGAGAAACAGTGGCAGGGGTATTTGATACGATCTTGGTTTGGTGGAGCATTTGTGTTTGAGGGTGATTTTGTCTCAGTAACTATACCCCTGGAAGTGACAAGTGCAGATTGCATTGTACTGATCTGGCAGACTCAGAGCATGGGACTAGGGATCCCTTATATCAGCACATGGCCTGGAAAAAAGTGTATCTGCTCTCAGAGGATGGTTTTTGAAAGATGGAAACTGTAGGTTTAAAGCAACTTGCTTTGTTTATCCCTTTCGTCAAGAAACCCACAATTCATGTTAGCCTGCCTCGAAATTGTTATTGCAATGTACTGTAAAATGGACCAGAACTTCTCGGTAATTAGATCATAGAAAGATTATTTTTCTCTCTCCACTGGTATATCAGTTTTGATCGTTGAAAAAGGCCAGCTGTCTTTTCATATTCTTACTTACACAGCATCTACCAATGGGTATATCTCCTCCAGCCAAAAACCATAGGAAGTCTCAAAACACTACATTTTAAATAATCACCTTTGCTAGAATAATGTTCATTGTTCTAAAGCACTATTGGTTTTATCCTAGAATTACTTACTTAATTTTAAAAAGTGCAATATGTGTTTCTTGCTGAAAAAAGTCAGAAAATACAGTTAAGTAAAAAGAAGGTAGAAAACATCCATAAACCCATCTATCTAGAGACTGCCACTTCAGCAAGTTTCTCTCTCCCCATCAGACTTTTGCATTTATTTACATAAATGTGATCACACTATATATGCTATTCTTCAATATTTCCATATGTGTTTCGCTAATATCTTTCTATGTTGGTACACACAGATCTTCCAAAAGTTCCAGATTGGGAGTGAGACAGTTATGTTTTGTGGCCTCTTAACCTCCTTAAGTCTCAGCCCTTCATCTTTAAAATGAGAATTCTAATCATACCTACCTAAAAGCATTGCAGAAAAGATTGGATGAGACAATGCACTTAGTTCAGAGTTTTGCTAGTGGAGCTCAATAAATGTTAATATTAATACCCATCTTAACAGCTGCATAGTATTCTATTACATGGAAGCACTATAATCTATTGAATCAGTTCCTTACTGATGGACATTCAGTAACCCTTCCCCTTTTATGGGCAATTACAGACACAAAATACTGCACTGACCACCCTTTAACACACATAATTGACAGTATGCACAATTATTTCCTAGCATAACTTGTAAATGGAATTGCTGGGCTATACAGGGTATGTGGATTTTAAATGTCCATGTTGATGGATTTCTCCCTAAGAGATGCTGTAGCCATTTAAATGTCCTCCAACAATTTTTCTTTTAATTTTCCTTGGAGTTACTTAATATACAGAAGTTTGTGCTATTATTTTGTCATAAAGTCAAAGCTGGCAGAAAGTTCCTTTATAGTTTCTGGACTTAACCTTAGCAAGGTTAAATAAATATTCTAATATAATTCCTTTTAGTAATATTAAAGTTTTTAAAAATTGTCACATCTAATTTGTTGATCCATAAGAAATACATTTTTGTATATGATTTGAGGTAGATAAGGATTAATGGAAATATATGTGTCTTTTTTTCATGGGGATTAGTATGGCATACATGTATGTGAGGCATATATACTTCCGTATACAATACCTAGTGTAGTAATATTTTGAGCATTGCTTTTCTTTCTTCACTCAGTGATATGTACTAGATATCTTTTTGTACCAATACAGAGAGATTTATCTCATTCTTTCTTTTTATGCATCATTTTCATACTATGATTCTTGAATAGTTTACTTAGCTATCCCCTCTTGATGGTCATTTGTAGTTCCCAATTTTTCACTATTCAATTGCTACAATCCCCTAGTGCTACGTTCTTGTACCTGTCTTGTTATGCACATGTGCCAATGTTTCTCAGGAAGATATGGAGAAGTGGAATTTTTGTGGCATGGGTGGGCTATGCATGTCTTTCATTTTAACAAACATTGCAAAATTGGCTTAACATTCATATCAGTAGTATATGAGAGCAACCCTATCTATTTAAAATCTTACTTTCATCAATAACAAATTCCCAGAGTCTGTTTCCAGACTCTATTCTATTCTACTGCTTTGTCTGTTTTACTAACATCTCACTGTTTGGGTAGAAGTTGGGAAATCCATGAACCAGGGCCAGGCTTAAAACACATGTAATAGTTTCTCCTTTGCAAATCATAGAAGACATTTTTTTTTCCTATACAGCACCAAAAATGCTTGAGTAAGCTTTGGTGTAGGGTGTCTTTCCTTTTTTTCCGGCATAGGTGTTACAATTTAAAAATACCTATTTGGGGGAGCATTTTTAAACTCCTCATTTAAAGGCACAGCTACTGTAACTTTGATTAATACAATGGAGACAGGAATTGGGGAGAGCATAAAATAGTCTCTATGTGCCCTTTTGAAATGAATTCTACCCCTCTGTAAGATGGAAACATGGGGTATCAAGAAGGTTTATCAGTTATTTACGTGCTCCTGTGATAGCTGTCACTTCCCCCCTGGTTATCTGCTGGAGGTCAAGTCAGAAATACTGGTAGGAAGAAAAGGTCTCTCGTCATTGCTGCTCCTGCTTTGCTTATATTCTCCCCCTGGAGGTTTGGAGAGTGCTTAAGGCTGTAGGACACTGTAATTAAAGAGTGAACATAATCAGAAACCGGGGACCCAGGGGATACAAATTCCTAGAACACACATTGTTTAATTTTTGAAGCTTTACAATAAACTTGGCCACTTGGTAGAACAAGTCCTCTCTTAGATTTCTTTCTTAACAATTTTTAGGCTGTGATCATACATTTATTGTTCCAAATAAACTTTAGTCTCTGAAATTAAAAATGGTATCAGGGTTTTAATTTTGTTTGTATTACATCTATACATTTACTTGGAAAGAAAGAATCTGCTTATCATATTGAGTGTTCTCAGTCAGAAAAATGGTATGTCTTCCTGTTTTTTTCACATCTTTCTTCGTGTTTCTTAGTAGAGTTTCAGAGTTGTTTTTATACATGTTTATTTTCTTAATCTTATTCTCTTCTCATTTAAATAAAAGTGTAATTGAATATATTTACTATAAAAAATGTTCCCAGGGTCAAATGGTTTTACACACACACACACACACACACACACACACACACGGTTTTGTGTTAATTAGTGCTAGTAGAGGCCATTTTCCTCACAGTCATTGGGAAAGAGCTATTTCTAGACCTTTCATCATTGAGGAAGTAGAGTTCAACATTCTTTGTTGGGAGAGAATAAATATCATTTAATATCTTGGATACCTTTAACATTCCTTTATATGAAAAGAAATTAGTTCCAAGTCAGTTCTAAATAATAGAATTTCTCTTAATGATTTTTCTTTAATCAGAGGACATTTGCAATAGGATTATTAATATGGAATTAGCCACATTAAAAATGTTCCCATGATATCAATTGATTAATCTGTCCCTCAATGTTTCATTGTATCATGTATGATATATTGTAAAAAAGCAACAAATGCCACTTGTGGGTGCTGACATTATGAATGCCTTCATTTTTTTCCTTACAATAGTCTATATTTTCTAAAATATTTCAAAAATAGTCTCAAAAGGCTAGTTTTATACATTTCATCCTTCTCTCTTAGGCATTTCTGTGTGAGAGGAGATCTAATATGGCCAAATCTCAAATTGATTCCTTATATTCTTGATGTTACTGTAGTTGCTCATCATCCTGAGTAAAATCACAAAGTCCATATTCTTCCAGGAGAAACACTCTGGAACTTAGGTCACCCCAGATTCAATAAATCCTTATTCTAAGGGTAGGTAGAGATTGGGTTATAATTCTGCCCATAACCCAGGATGTGGGTATCCAATGTTGATTGGAACAACCTCACAGAGATTTTCTGAGTAGGGGCTGAATTGCTTCTCTCCACTAGGATTATTTGGAGCCTCATAGGTAATGTCTGTCTGGGAGAGGCCGCCACTGCGATAACCATGAACTCCCTGAACCCTTGCTCAAACCCCTGTGGTAGTTTCAGTACTTAATTTAAATGGGATCAAAATTCATAGCAGCATAAAAATCACTGCAATGTGGGGTCAAGCTAAAGCAAGTTACAAACCCAAAAGCACAGTCACCAGAAACGCCATTGTTTGGAACTTCCAGCAACTCTCAAAGGTTCAGCTGGCTCTCATTTGCTGGTTCTCAGGCCTTCCCAGGAAGTCTTTAAGAATTAACATATATTTGAAGAGGTGGAGAAGTTAAGACAAAATGTAAATAAGAGAAGCAAAACATAAGGGGAGGAAAATTATGCATCAAACTCGATTTCATGTTTTTGTCTCCCACCACGAATTCAGAATTGGGAGCTACCGTTTAGTTAATTTCAAGAATAATTCGGGTATTAGGGATTTGAAGGAGATAGTTCCTCATCTTGCTTTATTATGGGTTCAATTCAAGTTCTGTTAAATCTATAAAAATCAATATGAAGTATATGTATTACGTGACAGTTCAATCTAAAGTAGCTTGTATAGAATATAGGGCAGATACAATGGAGCAGCCAAGCACATGTAATTTACCCCACAAATCTAAAGCACTCCACATTGATTTTTTGCAGTTGTCTAGCCCCCAGTCACTGAACAGAGAAAAAATGGCTTACTTTCATAGCGCAGTGCTACTTACGGCTATAAAATGTTCATCTTAGTGCTCTCTAATTCAGGACTCTCTCTTTGTTATTTTTCTTGATGGGCTTTTTTAGGTCATTTAAAAAAATTCTTGTCTTCTCTAAAATGTTATGACAAGGAAATAAAATGGTTTTTAAAATGTTCTGATTTGTTGATTAATTTTGGCCCTAAAATTATATTATATGTTGTTTTTAATGTTTTAACTATTTCTAAATGCAATTATCTTGAAATAACCTTGCATAGAAAATTGTATATGACTGCAAAGACAGGCTTTCATAATGTATTAAAGTACCTAATTTAGTAACTAGAATAAAAGGGACACACAGAAACCATTTTTGAGACTGTAATTATCAGTTAAGTCACTATTAAATGACATGCATATATATTTCCAGTTTAAAATAATTAAATGCTTTCTCCCCTCTAAATGCTTTCAGTCACAAGAGGAGACAGTTGTGAACCTCTGAGTTCATACATACATAGAAATATCCCTAGGATTTACTTACCATACCTAATAGAAGAGGATTTGTCTGTATTGTCAAGAGCAATGTAACAAGTGATCTTTGATTCCCGGTACCCTGCCACCCTCACCAATTGCACATTTGCTTGCATTTTAACCAGGGTAGCCGACTGTGAAATATGGTCTGATTAATACTTGAAAATCCAAATAATACAGCAACAATACTCACATACAATCAAGCTTTAGGGATGTTGTATGTTTCTAGCTGCCCCTGCCCCCTCCCATTTTATTTACTCATAAGTATCATTAATACGAAAGATACATAACCTTTGGTGCCAATATGTCACTTTCTTCAAGTCTTTAGTAGTTGCATGCTTATCTATTTCAGTCAAATGTATTTCTTATCAAAAAAGAGTGAGAGACCTGACAATACAGTGTTATCGAATTTTTTCAGCTGAGACCCACATGTCATTCAGCATTCAGACATGCTAGCGCTTGATTGATGGATGGGTTTGTGACAAATAGAACTAGGATCAACAGCTTTGCACCTTTTCCCCCATCAGAGACCAGAGTAAAGCATAACTCTGTAACAATAGTGGGATTAGGGATGCATTAGCTCTCCATCGACCAAAACCATCCATTCCCATCAATACTTTGCACGTAATAACCTGAAGCTATGATAAGGAAACAAAAGAAGGAGAAAAGGGACAGGAGAAAACAAATCAATAAAAGAAGGGAATGTCTGAAAGATGCACTGTCCGAATGAAAATTTTTTTTCCCTGCATTGCTGGGCTAATGTCCCTGAATGTGGAAACAACGACTCACCCAGAGTTCTGATGGGGGAAACAGACTGCTGGCACGTTGTTTAAACACAGGTCTGGCATCTGCAGATTGGTATTTAGACTAGGTTTTTTTCTGCAGGCCAAGAGAATTGTCACAGTATTCACTGTTAGCCTGCATCCCTAAAATTACTCTTAAAGAAAAAGGGTATTTTCACCTGAATTATCCAGACTCTGCAGGGCTGACTCTCCACTAATTAGAACACTCTCCTGTGTAGACATGATTTTAGTGTCCAAATATTTAGCAGTCACAAACATTTCCTTAAATACGGGTTCGCTGAAGAATCTTAATTGACCAGTTTACTAAGATCCACACAAAGTGTATTTTTTTGTCTCTTATTAGACACAGATCAATGCCTCTTTTATGAAAACACATACCTGTCTGACAAGAGTCTTACTTTTCTAGGTAGATTTTTTTTTTTTTGGTAAAATCTTTCTTCATAAAAAGGTACCTTCATTCTCAATTCATAGAACATTTTGATGATAATTTCATCATTTTCTCTACAAACAATGGACCGTTAAGCTTATTTATTCAGGTTTTTTGTTCCTTTTCTTTAGAGAGCTTTTGATTTTTGTATTATCTATCATATTTGTCCTAATTTACAATTTATTCTAATTGGCCATTGAGTGGGCCAGTGAGGGTTTCTCCTGGTGAGGATGTGACATTAGTGATATTTGTTCTTCTCTGAAGAAGAGGTGTGAAGGGAGGAAAAGCCCAAGTTCTAATGTGGAGCCACTGATCTTGGGAAAGGCACTTCATCATTTTGCTTCAGTTTTTAGACTTAGAATAAGAAGAGAATTATATTGTCTAATTCATCATTATCATCATCTTCACCATCATTATTAATATTACCATTATTCTGCATTGATGTGCTGGAGTGTGTTTCTGAAAGTTTGCAAAGTGTTGAGAAGAAAAAAGTAATTTACTTCCATGTTTTTTCAGTTTCTGTGGGAAAATGGAAGTTCCTTCCCTTTATTTAGTAAAAGTAGAAGGAAAAGACACAAACCGTCCCATATCCAAACAAATGTGTAGAAGAGTCTTAGGGTAAAAAGTGGCTTCTAAACTATCGACCAGGGAATGCAAGAGGTTAGAAGCATTTCCAGATTAAAAAAAATTTAGGAATGCTTTACTGTTTTATTTGTGGAATAAATTCTAGTTTTATTTCTTGAGCTCAAATCTTATTTCAGGCAATAGAAAGTCAATTATACATGGTTCCGAAATCAACTGTACGTGTAAAGGCAGATTTTAGCTTGACTAGCGAAATTACAGGTGTAAGATTCAAGAAATACAGTGCTGTTCCTATAATTATAAAGAGAATGATTGCATTTTAATCATGATTTTACAGGCTTTCTTTGGGGCCTAAAAATGGTTAAAATTATTGAAGCCACACACATTTGACATTTCAGGTCTTACAGCATTTTATATATATCATCACAGCTGATACTTTCTCTGAAAAATCTCTGTCTGAACCGAAAACCTTTTAGGTAACAAACCTGATTAAAGGCGTATGGTCCACTTTTTTGGCCCCCAAATTTGACCTATTTTATAATTGGTACAGTCTAGCAGGTATTTTCTTTCAGATCCTAAATACAAGGCCATTTGGGGCACTCCAAGTAAGTGATTTTGTGGGGCACCTCTGCTACAGATGAATGAGCCTCCAACATCCTGTTGCCTGTGTGTAGGTTCATGTCCTTCTCAGTAAGACCACTCACTACTTGTACATCTGTTCCCGTAGAATTTAAAGCAGATGTTGGCCTCTGACTCTGGCCACTTTTATAACCAAATGGAGGAAGAGTTCCAGGGTTTTATAGAGGCCTAGTGTTTTAATATAAAAGGATGTTAACAAGCCTAGTCTATGTTTTAATATAAGTGGGAGCATGAACTCTGCTACCTTTGCAAAATATATAGTATGTGCCCAATTGATATCTTTTCTATACTGCATAGTCAACTTTCAAGCTTTCAGTGAAAGTTTTTTTAAGCACTCTTACATCTCTGACCCTATAGAGAACTCTCTAATTTGGTTCCATGAGTTTCCATAAGTAAAGATACAAGGTTCGCATATACATGCAAGTATATAGACCCAAGTGGGACAAAGCAATTCCCCTACATGGCAGGTATATATGTAAATCTCTGGATGATATTTGAATACCTATTACCATATTATCTCTTTCCTTTGTATATCTCTTTCTCTGTCCTCCAGGACAGAGTAAATCCCTGGAGACAATGTTGCATCTTATTCAGGATTCACTGTATGTAACCTAAAAATATTAATTATATGGAAAGGAATATGCATATTTATTTTTGAGGATAAATATACATACATTTATAAGGGGATTAAAAAATCATAAATAATTATTAATGTTTTGGATACATTCATACTAACAATCAAAGCATATAACATGATGTTAAAAGGAAAAGTCTGTTTCTCTGTCATTCTAGAACTTAGTAACATCCCAAAGTGTATGATGATAACTAGTCACCATTATATCAGTTTGCTTAACTGAAACTGTATATACTAATTCAGATTAGATCTGAATATAAACATAGAAGGCAATTTTATAAAGCTAAATGTAAAACACTGTGACTAGAATATAAAATACAAAGTAAGTATTCCCAAAACTTGCTAAGTTTTTTCTTCTCTTTTTGCCAAGTGCCAAATTTCTTCCTGTTTTCTTTCCTATGGATCAAACAATACTCTGAGGCTGGGATCTGCAAATTACTGCCTGGAGGCCTGCCACCCTTTTTTCTAAGTAAAATTAATTTAACACAGCCACACCCATTTGTTTTTGCATTTTCTGACTGCTTTTGCACTACAAGAGCTGAGTGAGTTGAGTAGCTGGGACAGATACTCTATGTTACAGGTTGAATTGTATCCTTTCCCCTCCAATCCATTATTGATGTCCTAACCCGCAGGACTCAGAATGGGACCTTATTTGGGGATACAGGGTCACTGCAGATGTCGTGAAGTTAGGATGAAGTCATAGTGGAGTACGACTAACCCAACGTGACTGATAACCTTGGACAGAGAGGAACTTCGGACAGATGCACAGGGAGGACACCAAGGGAAGGAGCAAGACAGAGGCTGGGGTGATGCCTCCAGGGAGCACCAGAGAGTGCCCGCAAACCGCCAAAAGGCAGGAGCAAAGCATGCAACTCATTCTTGCAACCTCAGAAGGAACTAAGCCTGTGAACACCTTGATCGTAGACTTCCAGCCGCCAGAGCTGTGAGACAATAAATTTCTGTTGCTTCAGCCACCAGTCTGTGGTGTTCTGTTACAGTGGTCCTGTCAAACCAATACAGCGTATGACTCATAAAGCCTCTAGTATATATTAATGGTTATTTACAGAAAAAGCTTGCTAACTCTTGATGTAAGGCTCTGGCTTAATCTTGGTGGAATTAGAAGTGAGAATTAGTCACAGGCACCTTGATGGTGGGGTATGGATCACTTTCCTAGCGTCTTTCTGCTTTAGAAAAGCACAGAGGAGATGCTTACTGATTTTGCTTATGGACGTATTTTAAAACACACACACAAACACAGAGTTCAAGTCTCTGCATATCCTGAGTTTCTATGAGGAGATAGCTATAGAAGATAGTGAAGAAACTGACTAAATGATTAAAGTTAATTCAGTCTGAATCTGTGAAATCGAAGGTCACAAATGGTCATTTGTTTGGATTTAGACTTTTCAAATCTGAATGCATTGTCAGTCTGGCTGTTTGCTAAGGCCTAACTTTGATCTTAGCAAAACCCTGCCTGGTTCTTTGTAGGTCCTTAATAATCAAAAACATTTTTTATGAGAAACATCAATGGTTTATGTGTCAGTGGAGCACAAACACATGCAGTACAGTTCCCTTGAAATGTACCTGAGGCTAGAATGAACTGACTGGTTGCTGGGAAAGGTCCTCATTTGGCAAGAGGATGTCTGGTTTGGTTGATCGCATTCTACTTGGAAAGCAGGTGGAGATATTTTGCCTACCTCAAGAAACATCTCAATCTTCTAGTTTATAATTAATGAGCCGAAAGGAGAAGTCAAAAATTTGGATTCTAAGGGGAAATAATCATCCAATACTTTAGGATTAAAAACATTTTATGTAATTCAAGATAGAATATCTATGCCTTTTTCCTCTGAGGCAATTCTCTTTTGGGGGAATTTTCTTGACCCATGACCAAAATGACAACAGCGGTTGGGTAAAAGGAAAGATCCCTGGAGAGTTTTCCCATCTTAGAGAAAGAGCCCCTCTAGCATAAGGTTTCCTAGACCCCTTATTCCTCAAAGTTGGGTTTGCAGATCAGCGACAGCAGCTCACTGGGAAGCCTGTTAGAAATGATGGATCTTAAGCTGCACCTTGGATAGCGGATAAGAATCCACATTTAAACTAGACTTCTAGGTGATTTATAAGCACCTTAAACGTGAGAAGCCCTGGTCTTTGTTTCTCAGCTGCTGAGGTGCGGACTAGTCAGACAAACATCAGCCTCCTCACGCCAGCGCTCCCCTGTCCCGTGGCGTGGCGACGGTGTTTACAGCTTGGTCCTCTGCCCTTGGCCCCTCTTCCTCATTCTTGAGGTCCCTGCTAGAAAACTGGGCTCCTACCATGTGTCTAAGTGCTTTACATGCATTGAATTACTGAGTCTGTGAAACAAACTTATGAGGAAGCACTTTTAACCTCCGAATTTGACATGAAGAAACTGAGGCACATGGGAGTGAGTTGCCCCAAGTTAGACATCTTGGACATGATGAAGCCTGGTTCAGACAAAGGTACTCTGGCTCCTGAGCTCATACTTTTAAGCACTAACCATTACACTGTACTGCCTCTGAGTATGATGTGGATTATGAAGATCCTGTTCTGAGTGGCAACCATGCAAGTTAATGGCAAGGAAGACACCACTTCACAGAAAAAGCAAAGGAGTCCCAACATACACTGGAAGTATGAGAGGCATGTTAGGTCAGGTACTGTTTCTTATACTGGTCCAATTCAGTAGGTGGAATCTTAACATGTATTAGAAATAGAGGCAGAGACTGGAACTCTCAGAGTTTACACTGCTCACAATTCCGAATAAATTTATTTTGACAGACTGGAAAAACCTAGTCTTATATTCATTTCAGTTCTGCTGTTGCAGATGTAGTTCTGTTTTAATACTGTTCCTGTAAAACGCCAAGCCCCAAATCCCTTGGTTTTTCTGGATATATTTGGATACCCTGAGGGTGCTCTGTGACATGGTACTCAGGGCTTATTTCATGAGATTCTCCTGCGGGACTCATTCCCACCATACTCCAGGGCTGCATGGCTACAGAGGACTCAAAACTTTTTCTGGACCATTTATTGGTGCATAGGCTGTCAGATCATGAAATCAAAGACCTGTGACCTTGGTTTGATTAGCTTTCTCCATCCAAATCCTTGGTCTACTCTGTAAAATCATTCTCTCTTCTTGTGCCCCCAAAAGAAAATGCTCTCACATACGTATTAATGGAAACCCAGCACCACACTCATTGCCTCGCTCAGTGAAATGCATTTCAAACATCAGCAAGCAGAGCGGGGTGTATTTGTGTGTGTTTCAGAGGGGTCTACTGAAAATGCAGTGTACCCTAGGCTAGCCCTGAGTTAAGTTGTTTTGGTCAGGTGGGAAGTGGGAGTAGGGAGCAGGGCTTGAGTCAGTAAGTGCATCTACTTCCTGCTCTCTAAACTTCCTGTCTACAATTCAGGGTCGGGGGGGATGCAAAATGGTGGTGCAGTAAAAGAATACTACACTAGGACGTTAAAGATCCAATCTCAACTGTGTCACTTATGAGCTATGTAAGCTTGGGTAAGTTACTCTAACTACTGGAAACGGGTTAATGATTCTTACTTTGTGAGAATTAAATGAGGTCTCTTTCATGGAAAGTCCAGCATGATGCCTGTATTGTAAGTACACAATATGTGTTCACTTCTCCATCTTCTGGCAACTGCTATCTCAGGACTTGGGGTCCACTTTAAGCACAAGTTCACACAACTGGTACCTCTGTCCTTCACTGTTTTAATTTATCCCTTCAAAATCCTCCCGAGACTCCTGGAGAACTTGGAGCTCATTCTCAGTGCCCTGCCCTGGCTTTCTTTTCTCCTTCCCCGGGCCCTGTAGCAGGGCGCTTACACTGCTATGAGTCCCCTATCCAAGAGCCTTGGCTGCCCTGAGTTCTGCCCCCCCCAGACAGGCTGTGCAGGGGCTAAGGGATCAGGAGAGAGCTGGACTGGGACCACTGGAGTACTTAGGTGCTAAGGACTTGAGTCCTATTTATGTCTGTGTGTGTTTTAGGGGAGAAACAACTGATTATTAGTAACAAAACATAACAATTTTATGAAGTACTTACTGTATACTAAGGGTTTTCCATTCCTTTTCTTAGTTAATCTCACAGCAGCTCTGCAATATAGGTATTATTATCGCCACTTTGCAAGTGAGACAACTGAAGTTCTGAGAAGTTAAGGGACTTGCTCAAAGTTATGTAGTTAGTAAGGGGCTATGGCAGGGAAAACGCTACACTCACCACACTATTTTATCTTCTGGGGCAAGTAGGAAGATGGTATTTCTCAGCTTCCCTTGTAATTTGGTTAGGGCCATGTGACTGTGTTTTAGATAATAGAACTGGATGGAACTGACATAGTCATTTCCAGTACTGTCTTCTAAAATACTTCCTCCAGGTTTTGCTGTCCATACCAGGATGACTTTGGAAGGCATAACTGGATGGCAGAGCTACAGAAAAGGAAGGCCACCCAGCCTGTAGTAGACTTATGACACGAGCAAGAGTCTTATTAGAGGTTTGGAGGGTACCTGAATGACAGACCTGTTCCAAGACCAACATTCCAACACACTGTGGCAGTCTTGATACTGACATTGATGATTGATATTAGGGGACAAAATACAAAGAGAAGAGAAAAGCTAAGATTGTGCTTTTGCTATGGAAAAATAATACTGATTACAATTATTCAAGTGAATTACCAATTATCAAAAACAACAATTAACTATTGGTAAGCTTTATTTTATTTCAGAGTTGATTCTTTTTAAAAGGTGTGATCAGTAAGTTAAAAGCCACATTCAACCTCAATGCTTATAGATAGATATATATATTTGATGGCTATAGTTGTTCTAAGCACGACATATCTACAATGTCAAAAAACTTAGATTAATGTAAGTAAACAAATGTCAGGAGGTCATTCTAAAACTCCTAGTCATAATGACCCTGTGTTGGGCATACAGGGTGACCTATATGATGCTGCACTTGAAGCCGTAACAATATAATATTATACAGACACTTCCGAGGCTGTTGGAAGCAGCCTCGGGCTTATCTGACTAGTCTTCAGTTACGTGCTTACTGCTAGCTGGGCCAGTTTTATCAGGTAGGTCACATGATCACAATTACCACGAAGACACTGTAGGTTATATGTTTTACATGTTGCAGGCCTCTAACAGAACTATAACAATCACCTGCTTGAAAAATAAATTGAGTGGAATATTCCTTTTCAGTATTAGAATACTCAGACCTTCTTCAGGAAACTTTAACACAAGAAGGGTGTATTTTCAATAATAACAGCAAACTTACACACCACCTCCTATGATCATCGCTCATTTAATTTTTACAACAACCCTGGAAGGAAATGGAAGCCACAGCGAGGTCACATGACTTGGAGGCCCCAGCGAGGTCACGTGACTTGTGCGAGGCGCTCACTACTTACACGTCGGTGTGGACTTTCACAAACTTATATTTTGACCATGTTTGAGATTTAACCTCTGAGGGCCAGTGTCTCGCTGTCAGAGAAATTAGATGAACGATTCAGTAGGCAGGCTTTTCAACACAAAGATTTTGCAAAGAAATTAATTTCTAGTTTTGGCAAACACAAATTATGACAAAAAAATAGGAAAATGCCAGAGTTTCCAAAAATCATGCTGTATGACACCAGTGGGTTTTGTTTACTGGGATCTTCTGTGGGCCAGGTGCTAGGGCATATGGTCTTACATCATTATTTTATTTATATCTCAAAGCAATTCCATGAAATATGCCTTAATTATTTAATTGAATTTCAGATGCCATAGACTGTAGATTGCACAATCAATTTATGTACTAGTAGGAAAGGAAAAAGGTCGCTAACTAAGCCAAGGCACACCATCTGGTATAAGATGTGTTTGGACATCAGAGATGTTAAAATGTGAAAGAATGTGCATCTTGACCCTGATGAAATATGGCATAACCCTCATATTACGGATGCAGAAGCAGACTTGATGAGGTTAAAATGCCAAAGGCCACTTGGTTAGCAGGTGGCAGACC
Source organism: Smutsia gigantea (assembly GCA_032199065.1). NCBI lineage: Eukaryota > Metazoa > Chordata > Mammalia > Pholidota > Manidae > Smutsia > Smutsia gigantea. Next base: position 37,105 of record JAVSCE010006366.1, read on the forward strand.
CAGGGCACATTCGGGTTAGTCTCACTGACTAAGAGCCTGTGTGCTCTTACTCACTTGATAGCGTGTGTCTCAAGCCGTCTTTATGCTGATGAATAAAATGAAATATCTCTTTGTGGTTCTTGTTTCATTATCAATATGCTATAAACTGATAACTTAAATCTCATGGTGACTTTTCAAGATTTGATTACCCAGGAAGATGCTTTACACTGGCCAAACAGGCCAAGAAAAAGAAACCAACCTCTACTTCATTTGCAGCTTTGTAGACAGCTTCAACCCTACAGCACTACAGCTTTCAAATGACAATTTCTGTCTTTGTCCTGAAGTCATTTCTTATTGTAGCTTATAATGAAAAAGGACACTTTTTTCACACAAAATAAAATCTTTGTTTCTGAAGACACTGGTTGGCCTGCTGTTCAGTTCACAAACAAAATATGATTTCTCTGCTTTTAATAACTCAAGATGCTTCCTAATTATGTCATGGTTGAGATTTGAGAATGAGCAAACAAGACCACATGAAGCTTAAAGAGGCACAGAACAATTTCATAAAAATATTTTTAGCCATAAGACCCACAAGACAGAAAAACAGAAAATGCATACATACTTGACTCAGAATCCCAGTTTTCTTTCTTTCTTTTTTTTTCCCCCAGGAGGTGACAGCAGCTTTGAACATTGCTTTCCTTCTACATAGGACTGTACATCCGTGCACAGCACACAACCTCCGTTCCTTTTCTAAAAGTGCTATGAGCCATTGTGTTATGATTGTCTCTTGAGGCTATGGGAAATGTTATTGGTAGTCTGAAAGAATAGGTTTTAATACAGTCATTTAATTTGCTTTCCATATACTCCCTGATTAAAACAAGGTTTGCCTCATTTTCTACATTTCTTCTAAAAGCCCTCTTTATCCATATTAACAAAACCTACTAACTATAGCTGTGACTTTGGCTTTAGCTGCCCTAAATTTAGATGCAACTTGGATCTGTCTCCTGCACTATGTCCAGACAATGGGTCAACTTTGGTTACATTGGCAACATTTAAATTCTAGTTTAAAAAAAAATTAGTCTGTTCTCCAAAAGGTTAAACTGAATGATGATACAGTTTATTGACATATTTAGTTGTTTAAAATTAGTTGATAAAAATGAAAGAAATGTACTGCTCCTTAGCAATTACTGAAAATAAGCAAAACACTTAAGTCCACACCAGGGCACGGAATGGTCAAGTGCGATTTGTCAATATATAAATTCAACTTACGAAAGTGAAGATTTGGAGCACTGAAAGTGATTGCTATCATCCACGATAATTTTATTACTGTTTCTGGACTGTAGAGGTAATATGCTGTTTATTTTAAATAATCCAAAAAGTGTGGGTAACTATAAAAAAGTAAGCGAGAAACATCCCAACTTCTGAGATTGTGGTAGTTTAGAGAGTTTAGGGAAACTGCTAGAAAGTGGCAGTTCAGATTCAAACCCTAGTTTAACTGTAAACCACATGCTTTTTTTTTTTAAACCATATTATGTTACTTTTCCTTTATCACTTTAAACTATACTTACTGGAGCTAGATCAACAATGTACTTTGATTTGAAGAGGGCAGAATATGGCATATTCTGATAAGACTTAACATTGACATAAACATAGCTAGGAAAGAAAATGTTAAAATGTTCACACGAATTGGAAGTCTGGGCTTGGTCCAGTTGTTCATCCACTAGAGTGAATGTCTGAGCTGTGTTGGGATTATACCGTCAGCTCTAATCTATTCAATTTCCCTGACATGAGCCCTTGGCAGGTGCTGGAGAGTGTGTGAGATGCTTTATGTACAACATTTCTCCCCAGTAACGCTGCAAGTTAGGTATTATTGGCCTCTACTTTAAAGATGGGAAAACTGGAGCTCAGATAGGTTAGAAGTCTTGTCCTGGCAAACGGTGGGGCTGAAGTACACACCCAGGCCAATGTGCCCCAAAGTTGTGCTCTTACCACTGTGATATCTGAACAATACCTGATCCCCGGCCTCAGGGAACTTAGACTCTAACAGGAGAGGAGATAATTACAGAATCAACTCGAAAGTAAGATAGAATACTAAAGAAACCACCCAAAGATATAAACAGAGTGTTATGAGGATTCAAATGCCAGAGAGACATAACTAGTGGGAGTTGGGAGTGAGAGAGGAGGGATAGCAGGAAAAACGTTTCCAGTAAGAAAGGACTTAACAGGAAAGATAGAATTCCTACTGATATGATGAGGGTTGGATGGGGCAAAGGTGAATCAGGAAGAGGAAACAGGAAACCTGACATGTTAGCTACCTGCAAGGCATGGGGAGGAAGTAAGGAGAGATCAGGTTAGAAAGGTGACTTTGGCTGTCACAGTGAAATTGTACGCTCAAGCGGAGGAGTATGTACCTATATGTCTAGGTGGTGAGGCTCACTGGTATGTTTCTGAGTGGGTGGAGGGAGACCTTAGGAAGACGAATCAGGCAGGACTCTGATGGGGAGCAGGACAATTCACTAGAAGTCCAACCCATTGGCTTTCAGTGAGAAAACACATATCATCATCTTCATTTTAGAGAGATTCGCAGGGGCTAAGCAGCTTCTCCAAGGTCGTAGTAAGCAGAAAAGCCAGGACTTGAATCAAGTCTCTTACTCCATGGCCTTGCTCTGCTCACTAAGACCTAACTACTTAAGTGAGCTCTGTGGGCTGGCAGCATTGGCTTCCACAGCTTGCTGGAGAGCTCATTAGAAATGCAGACCTACAGAATCAGAATTTGCATTTTTACAGGGTAATATATGCACATTAAAGTAAGAGGCCACACTTTCTTCCTTATAATGACCTACATACTTACTGGAAAAATCATTCGGCTGACTACAAATCCAGCTGTTTGGGGAGTACATTAGGTCTTTTCCTCCCGCCAAAGGTAAGAAGCATCTAAAAAAAAGGGACCTTATGGATTTTGTTCTCTCAGGCAAACAAGTCAAGAACTGAAAACTGAACTTGTAACTAGCTGTGTGGCCTTGGACAAGTCACTTAACCTCTCTGAATTCTAGTTTTCTCATCTGCATAATATTTAGCCTGTAAGAATTAAATGAGATGGTATCTGTGCATAGAACATGTGCACTGGGAATTCATCAAACATACGAAGTACTCTTATTCAGAGATATAGCTGTAAGATACTTTATTCCAAACAACAAAAAGAAAGAAAAAGGAAAGAAGAAGGAAGGGGAGGGAAAAAAGAAAGGAAAATAAGCTGTAGAAAAACCAGCTTCACTGAAGTAGGGACATCAGGAGCAGATGCGCGAAGCCCTGAGGGGCCACGGAGCCCAGGAAAGCTCGTTTCTGTTTCACACAGGTGTTTCTGAAAATACAGCGACCACACCACACATGAAGCTGGGAAAAGCACCAAGGGTCTGTGTGGTCTTGGCCCAAAGTAACAAACTTGAGGTTGGTAAAGTGATTAAAAAGAAACCCAAAAAGTTGAATAATAATTAAAGGAATGAAAAACAGTTCATCTGAGGAAAAAATTAGTATAGATTTTAAATCTTGGAGCAGAGAAGCCTACATAACGAATCAATAATGGAACATTTGTTCCCTATTTATTGCAGTTACCACAGAAAATTAGGATACATTAACTGATTTCAAGCATGAGATTCTTTAGTTCGATTAGACACTGACGGAAGTTAGACACTGAACATGTTAAAAAGAGAGTATGGAGCCCTCATTCCCCATTCTTTGACACATATTCATTGAGGGCCTACTACCTGCCAGGCATTGTGCTGGGTGCTGGGGCTCTGAAGTGTATAAAATATAGTTACTTCCTCCATTAGGTAATAATTCAGCAGACAAAAAGATACAAGTTATTAAAAAGCAGAGTAGAAAGGGAAAAGTTTCATGAAGTAGTTGTAAGGAAAAGGGTGTAGAATGTCAGAGGTGAGAGTGTTAACTTCAGATACAGGAAGTACTGAGAAAGGCTTCCTGAATAAGGTACATCACACATTTTTAAACTTTTCCCTTATATCTTTCAAGAATCAAGGACCTGGACTAATCAACCTGCTGAGCTTCTTTCTCATTTTATAATGCTGTGATTGTCATTATTTTGCTATAAAATAATTGGTTAAATGTTAATACATTTGGTCCTGAGGAAAAGCTGAAAAGTTAGGTGGCAGTAACCCTGACATTGTATTAGCATCGCTTAACTATCCGGGTCCACATCATATTAAAAAAGGAAAAGGAAAAGAAATAATGTAACTCAAATCAGTTTTAATTCAAACAGTCAGCTAATTTATTGAGACATTAGTGTCAATTGAATCTGGTGATTTGTTGGCCCTTGGTTGACACCAACATACGAGGAGAATATAGATGCACATAAAAACTAACCAGTCACCAATCCCCTTCCCTCCTGTTAAATTAACAAAACATTTCTGAGGCAGGGAAGGGTAAGTAATGGATATAGCATGTACTGTGCAAGTAGTTTGTATGGATGAAGCAGTTACAATTTTTTACACTGGTTTCCAGGACAGTCTGGGAAGAAAACTGCCTTTTCACGTGTTATAAAGTTTTGGTGTATTCAATAAAAGTCAGATAGAACATATTTTAAAGGGTCCTACTATATGAGATCTGCTAATCAGTGATCCTATTTCAAGAATTAAAAGTGTAATAGCTTGGGAAAAGAGAATAATGAAAACCAGAAAACAAGAAAAAATTCCTTCTACTTTTGTAATTGTTCTAAGCCAAGTATTACTTCTTGAGAAAATTTTCGAAGCATTTAGAAATATTAGACATATTTAAAATACTTGGATGGGGGAAAACTTTTAGAATTTATTAATAGATAGAACAGAATAGAGCGTTAGCCAGCATTTTGTAATACAGTTTCACACATTTGATATATAAAATGAAAATTTTTTCTGAGAAGTGTCAATAGATGTGTAAGCTCTGGGTCTGCTGAACTTCTGAAGGACATGTGCCTGTAATTGGCCTTTCTCATTTCTGTCTTGTTAACAAGTATATAAATAAGAGAAGGCTTCAGTAATTGGCTCAGAGTTACTAATGAATTAATTAACTTCAGTCTATTTTACCTAACCTTTAATAATAAGAGTCTTCTTTTTTTTCTTTTGGTCTAGCAATAGGTCTGACAGACTGAAAACACAGACATGCAGCAAAGCTCTTGAAAATTAATGAGAAACGAGGAAAGAATCAATGTACATTCTGCTTGCAGAGAACTGACACAAAAAAGACACAATAAACCATGAACAAACACAGTCAGTTTAAAAAATAGGTTAGAAAAAGTGGGCAAATTCAATTACAGAAGTAATTAGAAGATATAGGGCAAGGCTGCCTTTTGGGACTGTGCCAGAAAACATGAATTAATATGAGTGAATAGAAAGAGCCCATGTAGTAATTAAGAAGCAATCACCTATGGCAATGAGTACCTGAAAACAGGCTGCAAACTATTAATTCAGTGATCAAAAATATTTTTAGATGATTAATACGGCAAATTTATTTTAAAAGGCTAATTTCTGGAAAGATATCAAGACAAGGGCACACTATTTGTTCCTCTGGCATTTATATAGCTAATTAAATTTTATAATTTGCAACAATAGTCATTATTGTCTGAAAACAGTAAAAGCAATATTTTACCTCTTTTTTTTTTTTAAAACAGTGGTTCTAAAATCAATAAGTTAAATCCAGCTCCTGCTGTCCTGCTGAAAGTGCCTAAGGCCTTGATGGTTACATTCTTTTGATGTGTTTTTTTCTTATATGTCTGCGTTTCTGCAATATTAAGCGTTTGAAATAATGTACATATTCTCAAAGGTTTCGTATGTTCCCATACCTGGGCAGGGATTCCACACACTGTTTAATTTCAATGCTATCAAATAAAAGCGGTTTAATGTACTTTTTGTGCATCAAAGACTTTCCTACTTGGTCAACAGAGGTCTATACTTCAGTACACACCATTCCTCCCCTAGAATACAAAGACATAGACACGTTATAGTGAAGAGTGCTTTACAATACACAGAAGGCTAATGGCTTCTGAAATAGGTGATTATCAGAGCCCTGTAGAGCAAAATGAGGGTCTGGCTGGTAATAAATAACCTCGCAATATGAATTATTCTATTTCCACAGCTTTAAGAAAATGTATGTTTCATTTGTTGATCAGAAAAGTCTGGAAAATGCTGTCCTTTTGGAAATAACAGGGAGCTACTAAAACTAATCAGTAAGTCAGCAGGGAGTTATTGAGCACCTACTAAGGGCCTAAGGGTGTAAAAGCCAATCCTGAAATGCTAACCGTGTAACAAATATTTGTGTGTGTGTTTAATTTCCTTTTGGCAGCCAATAAACAAAAATCCTTGTATGTTGTGCTTTAGAGATGCTAGATTTTTAGTGACTCATTTGCTCATCGATTATTGCTAGTTTTGAGGTGAAGGTACAAATTGCTGACATACAAAACAAGATGGAGCTGGAAACTCACTGGGAGTTACTGCTGCAGAGGGTATGGAGGTGAGAGATGTATAGGTATTTGAGAAAAATAAAAAATGAGAGATTTTTACCAAGATACCAAATTAAGCAGATATTAGATCTGTCTAGTTTTTTCATTATCTGTATTTCTCTAATTTTCTTAAAATAAACTGGATGCTTTCAAATGGAACACCTAAGTGATTGCCTCTAGCAGAGATCTCTCATTCTCTGAGTTTGTTTCCATTGTTAATTATCAAAACTTAGGTATGGCAAGAGCAAACAAACAGCTCCTCTAGCTGTGTGAGGATGATGACAGAGCTCCCTGAGAGGCAGGTGATTGGGAGCTAGTGAAGTGAGGACAGCCCAAAGGTGTGGGGGCCGAGAGGGGCTGCCAGCCGAACAGGACCCACTCATCATGAAATGTTAATGTGACAAAGAAGGGGAAAAGCATGAATGAACCACAAAGACACTGAAAATGACTCAGCTAGTTGGAGATGGAATCTGGGCTTTTTGCCATAGTAAGTAAGGTGTTCAAAGGCACATACCTTAAGACCAAGGGGGAAAAAAGGCTGCCCCCGATTTTAGAAAGATAAACCGTTTTGAAGAAAGAGCACAAATGGTCTTCCTTCTTTTTCTTCTTTCCTTCTTCCCTTGCTTCTAGCCAACAAACATTTTCAGAGTTCCTATTTTTTGCCAGGCTCTGAGTCAGAAATGAAGGAAGAAGAGAGGGAAAATGTATTGAGATGGATGAGATACAACCCCTCTTTCAAAGCTCCTGTTCTAAAGGATTAGGCAACTATTATAAAAGATCATGAAATAAATGCAAGAGAGGGGAAGAGGTCTTGGAGAATATTATCTGGAAGAACAGGTAGAGAAGGGAGGAGGAAAATTTTATTTGGAAGGAACTTTCACTTATCTACTATTATCTTTAACTTCCTCTTTTCCAAATCAAGGTTATTTCAGGAAGAGCAAGTAGACAAGACTGCCACGATATGTGTTTGTGAGGATGGTGGCTCTGTGTGTGTTGCAGGGCAGGGTCGTGAGGAGAAACATTGGGTGGTATGGGGATTTCTCTAGAATTTATAATACGTTCTCTTCGTATATCAAACTTTCGTCTCCTCCAGGCTAGTTTTTTTTTTTTTAAACATTCTTCTATGTCACTTTTTGAATGGTATTTGGATCCTGACATGGATCCAATGACATGGTTGGAAAAATATGATCGTCCAACAGCTTTTATTTATGTTTGATGGCTTTGCCATTTTTGCCTATGATAAATTTATTATTCTAATTTATGGTTTAATGATTCTTGTGGATTGTACTACATCTATATAGGGGTCCAACTGTTCCTTTATTAATGTATTTTTCCCTTTCTCATTAAATAAGTATTTAAATACCTACTACTTGACAAATATACTGCTAGGTATAGTTTATTCTTTCCTTGTTTCTAGCTTGGAAATTACACCATTTCTAATATGAAACATGGAAATTATTTAAGAGATCAGACTTGCATATATGGCCATAACTTATTCAGTGCTGGACATCAAAACCAATCTTGCTCTTGACTGATGTATTGTTCAGTGGGACCATGGACACTGATCTCTTTAGTTCTTACAATGTTTTCAAAGGAAGGCCGTAGAGAGAGCCTAGTTAAGGTAACTGCTACAGGCTTATCTATAAGCAGAGAAGCATTTCAGACTGGCATGGGTCAAAAGTTTCTTACATACAAAATCAGGCTTGTTGACTAGATATGCAAAATCCAAGTCTCTGTGTCTCTCCAGAGGCTAAGAAAGGAAAAAGTAACTATCATACATGAACATTAATTCATTCAGTGAGTTTCTTTTTAAATACTCTGCTAGGGACTAGGGATACAAAAATGATTAAAACATGAGTCTTGCCCTTAAGGAACTTACTCCCTCAAGAAGTAAAAGAGTCAGATAAGTAAATCAATTATTATAATACAGCTGTGATAAGGTATGAAACTGTGGCATGCTATGGGAGCACAGAGGAGGGATATCTAAATTAGATTGGGATGGGAAGGTAAGAGGCTAAGATGCCAGAACTGAGTTTTTAGGAACGAGAATTTAATTAGCCAAAGAAAGGGGCCAAGGGAAGGGAGGATATAAAATAGCATGATGCATTTGGAAATGTCTTTGTGCAAACTTACAAAGTACTGGCTTCATGTTAAAAGAAAAGTAGGTGGGTCAGTAAAGGTTTCCCTTACACAGACCAGGCTCACCGTGAGGTTTTCAGCTCCTTGACTCATTTCCTTTTTCCAAACTCCTTTTTAATTTTAATTTTAATTTTGCCAAGGTTTCTGGGCAGAGCCCTATAGAAAGTCTAGTTCGTGGACATTTCAGACTTTGAAAGCTGCAGGCCTAGAGTATACTGGTGGGATATGTGGAATGGCTATTAGTGTTAATGGCCTCCATGAGAGCACAGGGAAACAGTAATGGATGAGATCACAGTATGCCCGAGCGTGCCTCGTGAAGTCGTTGACATCTGCGGTAATGATTTCTTCTCTATGCCAATGTTTTCTTTTGTCTGGATTTAGAGTCTTGCAGAGGCAGCTTGTTGCAAAGACCTCAAAATGTTTTCTATATGAACAACATCAAGGAAAGGAATCAAGACAATTCTCAGGATTAGCTCTGGTATATCACAGATTACAGGTGTTTATTAGAAATGTCCACTCCTTTTATGAATTCTTTGGCAGCTCTTAATCAGCTTAAGTAACTTTTTTTTTTCTGTGAAGCTTTGCCTGACCTTCTATACTAGGCCATGTCCCTCTGTTACATGGTTTCTTACTACCTGCAATTTTCCTTTGCAGCACTTACTGTGACTCCAGTTAAAAACTGAATTATATGATTAAAGTTTTCACATCAGACTCTAAGTAGAGTGTTAGCTTCATGAAGACAGGAGCTGGGTTTTATAGTGCTGTATCTACAATACCTAGCAGCATTTCTGGTTCATAGTAGGTGCTCGATAAATATTTTTTGAATGACTGATTTAATTGTTAGCCCAATTTCAGACTCAAGTGCAATAAACTGAAGTGTAGTAGAGCTGCTAAGTGAAAGATGATGTGTAGATCCCGGCACTAACTGAATTCCCAGAGTCTCCCCAAACCAATACCAGCTTCTGGGAGAGTTCAAATGCTGGGCTAGGTTATCTCCTCCCATTGCTTTACCTGGCCTTTCCCCTATGGTGTTTTGGCCCAAAATGAATGCAGCGTCATCCCATTCATCTGTGTCAGGGCATTTTTGTTGTTGCAACTTGTTTTCCTCAGGCTAGTTTCCTTCATTATGGATTGCCAAATATTTCCCACTGTGCCAAGCACTTGGGCAAAAAATATGAAAAGGCGTGGATCAGACCTCAGGAGAACAGTAGGCTGCCCTGGGAGTGGCAAGGTCAGAGCAGCCTTCATCCGTCTCCAGAGAATCACTGCCTGTCATTATATCACAAGAGCTTTGCCCTTTTAGCTTAAAGGACTTGATCTCTGTTAAAATGCATATCACCCTGGATATCATAACTCTTTATAACTGTCATCACCCACTTTTACCTTCACATGAATGAAAGATCTGAGAGTAGACTTTGGCCCAGAGGGTAAAGGAACAGGAACTAAGGCTGCTGGGAGTGTGAAAGGAAAAGGGACGAGGAGTCCCAGCAGGTTGAAGAGGAGTAATAGTGAAACAGCTACAGGGCAACAGCACCCAGGATGTAACAGACACAAGGCGATGCTTGATGAGTAAATAGAAAACAATCCTCTTTCTTCAAACAGGTTGAGGGTGGTCCTACCTTAGGCTGTTTCTCTAGATACCTAGCAGTTTCTGGTTGAGAAAAAGTTTACAAAATAGGAAACAGATGGCTCCAGCTGTTCGGGGTAGTTACCCAGTCCCATGTACACCATCACACTCCAGGACTTCACAGGGAGAACATACCGAATGTGCCTTTTCTTTTTCTTTTCTTCCACTACAAATTCAAGAGGATTTCCAATTTCAGAAATGTTATAAGAAGGAGTCTTACCCGGTTTTCAAAGCTTCCATGTAAGCTTGAGCTTAGATGCATGTGCTGGGTTCTCTTAGGTATTCTAAACATTTTTTTTTTGTAATCAAAGAAACTCCAATAGACTTAAATTGGTCATGAGAACTAGTGATGATGTTTCAAAAGAAGACAAACACCATACTGGTGTCTGAGTACTAAGATTCTTTTCTATGCCTGTGAGCATAATGCTAGCTTACACATACTAGCAAAGAACACAATTAGCATACTAATTTGATTCTCCACCTAAAGAATGGAAGATTCTTTTGACACAGACAGCTGTCCATGAATAGCTGGGATGACCCTTGGTCAGTTTTCCATCTGTCTTAGAGTAAACGTCCAGACTTAGGCATACATTAGCTAGATGACCTTCGGCAGCCTTCCTATGCAGCTGTTTCTCACTATCTTCATCTGTAAATGGAGGTATATCTAATACCTACCTCATGGGGTTGTAGTAAGGATTAAGTTAGCACCTTGTTCTACAGACATTAATAGACAATAATAATAGACGTTCCATAATATTTTTAAAACTCTGGTCTGATTCTGTCTTTTCTGAGGACTTTTGTGGTAGACCTAGGACTCTACTTCTACCTGCCTCTAAAGAGAGAGAAGCAGAGAAAAGTTTTACTGAATCAATTCTGAGAGACTTCTGCAGCTGTGGAGAAGTCACCACTTCCTTTTTGCCCTTGGCTCACAGAATATAAAGCTCCAGGGATAGATGTACAGAGAGAGGCAGGAAGTGATTGCTGTGTGGGAATGTCTTAGGCCCACCTCCAGTATCAATGGTAGCCCTCAGAATATGAGGTTGACAAATCTAAATGACACCAATTATAACTGCATGACCACAGTTCCTTAATATATCCCTGTACTGGGCTCCCTCTCCAGCCCTTTTCACTTCCTTAGACCAGGGGCTGGTCTCAACTTTGGATACACATTGGAATCCCCTGTGGCGCTTTAAAAATTATAGATGCCTGGGTCCCATTCTCAGAGATTCTGATTTAACCTGTCTGGGCACAGTCTCGTTACTGGCCTTTTAAAAAAGCTCTTTAGAGAATTACTGCATTTGGAACTGAAAATTTCAAAAATAATTTTATTTTCAATGTAAAGCCCAAGTTAACGTATACCAAGAATACAATTAATAAAAAGAAATTTAGTCATGATACAAAAAATTAATTTCATTCTGTTAACAATATTTTGGTATCTTAAACTCATTTAAATCCTAGTTTAATGTAAATACACTCTGTCTTGCCCTGCTCCATAGATTTGAGGCTTTGGGCTAACCCGAAGTGAGGGGCACTGGACTGGAAGGGGCAGAGTAAGGCAGGCCTGTCATTTGCTGAACGATTCCTAAGAGCCAGTGTTGGTGCAGAGTACCTTCTCAGATCTCAGGTAGCTCTAGGGGGCTGCAGATCTCTTATCATTCATTAGCTCTGTCAGTTTGGCTGCCAGTTACACTAAATGGATATTTTTCAACCCCAGTGACACGAGAATCTGGTGTGTCATGATCAGCTGTGACTGAAATATGTACAAGGAATGTGAAATAATAATAAAGTTCTGGGTTTGCAGACAATACATTTAAGAATTAATTCCAGCAAACTCAAGGTTATCCTTCTAACAGCCCTGCTTTCACTCACTTGCACTCCAATACACTGTCTTGGATGGGAGAATGTGGTGGAGTTGCAATTACTATGAGGGACTGTCATTTGACATGAGTGTCCCTGTGGAACAAAGGTTGGGATTTTGCAAAAACTAACCTCCCAAGTCAAAGAAGTTCCTCACTGGGGCTCAAGTTTGCAGCAGTGCATACTAATGGGGGTGGAGAGAAGAGCCGGACAAAGGGTCCTCTCTGTGTTCCAGTGCCCAGTTTCTTTTTTGGGGACAGAGAGAACCTTGTTTTCTTATTTTGGAGAAGGAAGCTTGTTTACAAGATCATATCTTAAGCCATCTCTGAACTGAAAATGGAAAAAAGTCTGAAGTAATTCTGCCAATCTTTCATCATCACAAAAAGTCAGTTTATAAGCATGTCAAGTGTAAACACAATACTTTTGAGAAAACAAGGACGAAAGTATTATATATTTGGAGTTCTCCTGATACTTTGAGTAACTGTGATCTGACCAGTTACTTTAATGTCTTCTGTTGAAGATGAAGGAATGAGATATTTCATTTAGCTTTTTCCTTTGCTAAAAACGACTTGTTGGGTGCATAAAATGAGAAATTACCAGTTAGGAAATTTTATACCAACACTTTGATTTTTAATTTTTTTTTTCCTTTTCAAGGTTCCTGAGCAGAAGGGAAAATGAGGCTTGAAGATGAGGCTTGAAGGAGGGAGAAAGGCTGGGGACAAATATGGTAGGCACCGAATATATGGTTGCTGCTAGTTGTTATGGCGGCAATGCTAATATTAATAAATCTCTCCTAGGAAATTTTTTCAAAGCAGTGAAGTGCGAAAGAGAACATACTACTTTGGTTTTCATGAGTACTGAGCTATTTTGAATACTATTTATGACTTTTTGTGCTTAGAGTAATTTTTTTCTAGTAAGGAATTCTGAATGCAAAAGAAAGAGGGATTTATGAAGAGCTTAGTATACTCAAATTGAAATCACCTGGACCTTGTTTCGAATTTTCCTTGTTTATAACAAATTACTGAATTGTTCTACACTATTACTGAATTGTTCTACACTCTACTGCCTTGATTTTCATTTCAACATTTCAATTTAGTAATACATATGAAGTCCTCTGAATTAAATGGACAAAGTTTCAAATAAATCTGAGATCTCATTTTGTTATTTTACAGTACAATGGATCAAATTGGGCAATTACACTTAGAATATATTTTGAGGATTAGATTCCTCATGGTCATAGGCAAGTTGAAATGAAGGGCCACTTTCAGACTCTAAAGATGGATTCCTATTACTATCTTCTGGGTTCCATTCTCAGAGTTAGTAATACCATTAGTAACAAAGAGTTTCAGAAAACTCATGGATTATAGCTTAAGAATGAGTTGCTTACCAAGAAAAAAATCAGGAGTTTTGGGAGTACTTCCCTAACCTTCAAAGCAGACAACTATCCTGACTTCCCACAGAACACTCCACAGGGCTGCTTCCTGAGGCAGAATTCTGCAGAGGCTAGTCTGACACCTGGCATTTGTTATACTACTTATGTTGAAATACTGTATTTTCCTTTCCCTCTATATCTTACTCTTTATTTTACACTGCTGTTTATTTTACATTGCTTTTTATTTTACACTGACCCTAGCCTATTGGTGCCAGTTCATGAAATCTCAGTTTTTTCATTCTGCAGATCATTTCTGGCTCTGTGGCCTTAGATCCATCACTTTTACTGAGCTTTTATGTCACTAGAGACAGCTTTGCATTTTAATAAAGTTTCCAATCCTCTCTAGGGCCCTCTCCCCTGAAACAGCTCCAGCTCCCCAGGGCTGCTGAAGAGTTGAACAGAGAGTAGAAGCTTTTGTGGACAGTGATGCTGATGGCAGATAACTCCAGCTGTCATTACAAGATCATCCAGATGAGGGGGGCACAATCAAGTAGGGCTTATGGTCCACTTGAGTTTTTCTGATTGTAAAACCACCCATTTTTCAATTTAAATAATTTAAGGATTTCAGCTTCTCTATACTCTAAGGCTCATTTAGCCTCTTATTAGCTAGCTGTTTCTCCAGTTCAAGAGGTGGAAGGGAAGAGTGTGGATTTTTGTTATTGTTAATTCACAGCAGTGGGTAGTGGTGTGTAAATAAAAAATAAGCCAAACAAATTTGATGAGAAGAGAAAATAGAAATCCATACAAGTAATCATAATTGATTTTTAAAAAGTTAATTAAAAGGAATAAAAAGGACAAGTACCACATGGCCTAGCATATTATCAACAGGCAAATGATAGAGGAAAATGAATTAGAAGGTTGATTCCCAGCTAACAAGATGAAGAAAACAGACTAACACAGCTCTTAATTTTAACTTGAAAATTCTAAATTCTTTTCTAAGTCGCTTCCTCATAGTATTCTGACAATGGTCTTATCTCACGTTATTCCCATTCAAGGAAATGCTGGGAGCAGCCAGAGGGAAACAGCAAAACGGAGCTGCAGTTTCCCAGAGGAGTCAACTCAGCGCCCACTTACAGAATCAACCGTGACAAGTCAATGAGAGCAAACGCAGCTAAGGCTTCCCTCTTTGGTAGTTATAAGCTCCTTTTCTTTTTCAATTTTTCTTTCCTTCTTCCCAAATCTCAGTGACCAAAGGCCAGTAACCTACAATATTTATTTTCAAGTGGTATATACAGGAGGAGTTAAGTCACTCACTTCCATACGAGAAAACGGGACCCAAGGGAACTGCACAGTGAGAAGGCAAGGCCTTAGAAACTTTCAGGAGTGTCTTTTGGCAGGACTACGTCCAATATTTTTGTGAAGTATTCTAGGGATAGGGCAATTCTGGAAAACCACACACTATCTGTACGCATGGGCCTGTTTTTGCTTTGCTTAGGAGATACCTGCTCCCATAAAGACACGGACTGCCCAGCATTAATTTCACAGCCTGAGAAAAGCTTGGAGAGTTAGGGAAAATATTTCCTGACAGAGGTAGGACCCTAAGAGTTGAATCTGATAGATACTATCTGAATTATTAGGAAGATAATTACCACATGCAGACTGTTGAAGACCAAACAAGGTCTTCAGCTGAGAGTTAAAAGGAACCTTCTTATACAGAAGGTAACTTCAATAGCTAACAACAAGGAGAGACCAGGACATACTATTTTCCTTCCTTCCTTCCTTCCTTCCTTCCTTCCTTCCTCCCTTGCTTTCTTTTCTCCCCTTCCTCTCCTTCCCATTTCCCTCTTTCTAAACAACCGAAGTCTATCTTTGGATAGACCTAGAGAATGATCACAGATAAAACTGCTGTTGTATATGTATAAATCTCAGAAAACTATGGGATATCTCCATCCAAAAGCAGATTGTAGACTTCTGGACTTGTGTTTTTTTCTTTCTCTCTTCTCTCATTTTAGAATTAGGGAAAACAAAACAAACATTGCCAGATAAGCTATGAGTGCCAGAAATGCCTAATATTGCTTGTGCTCCCTGTATTTCTTTTTTCTTTTTTAGATAGTAGGATTGTAAGCTCTGTAGAGCCAGAGGCCCTGATATCTTTACTCACTATTATATTCCCAGTTTTTAGCACTGTGCATAAATACTAGATGAGTGATTTAATTAATGGGATGTCCATTAGTATCTTATCCATAAAATGAGGATAAAGGATTGCTAAATACAGAGCCACTTAACAAAAATTTCATAAACATTACCATACAGATCTTTCTTTTAATCTGCAAAAGTTCTATTAGATGAGTATTTCCCAAAATTTGACAAAATATGATCCCTGAAGAATAACAATAGATTTTTTTTCAAAAAAAGGTGGGGGAGTCTATGGAGAAATAGTTTGGGATACTCTACATTCCACATGTTCAAAAAAATCTTTACAATGTGATTTCTCAGAGCTTTTCAAATACAAATTTTCTAGAATTTCCTAGGGGCAGACATAGCATGCTACATTTCTGAAAATTATTTGACCACATTACTCTTTTACCTGGCACAGCTTGTGGGATGAGTATTTCATAAAATATGTTTTGGGAAAAGTAGCACATTAATTCAGCTTTATTTCCTTCAATCTTCTTTCTTTTGGATTTAAGTTTTACATAATTTTTTCCACTGTGAAAGTCCCCCCAACGAAGTACATCATAGAGTTAACGCTACTGAACTTTACACTTAATAGTTAAGATGGTAAATTATGTTGCATTTTTACAATCAAAAATTTATAAAATACTCCTCCAATATAACTTTACAAAGTAATTGATGAGACAATATTTTACCCAAAGCAGCAATAATGCACCCAAACAATGGCATGCCTTTACCTACATGTTACTCAATTGCATTTACCACCTAAATACTGTATTCTCAGTAAGTATCTTGACTTTGATCATAGGGCTATGGATCTCTTAGTATGTTTTTAGTAACATTGCTTAGGATGACTACACAAAAAGACCCACTACGAGACAAGAGATTGGGTTACAAAATTGACACTGTCACTGACTCACTGTGCCACCTTAAGTAAACCCATCTTTTCTTATGTATAAGATGGCTTCAGCCAGTAATTTTTACCTTTTTCCCTCCAGTATGAGAGTCCCCATCATACATGGAACTCTAAGAGACAGCAGATAAAAGCAGAGATGCTCTGGTCTCAAGGAGGGAACAAGCCACTTGGCCTCCCTTCCCCAGCAGCCCTGATGTCTCCGAAGAGGCTAAGTGCTCAAGGGAACACAGTTTGAAAACCACGAGGCTAGAAAATCTCTAGCATTCTTCCCAAGTCTTACTTCTGCCACTAGGAGAAAGACTGAGGTTGAAAAGCATATTTATGTCCATATTAAATCCTACGAACTCCTGTAATTTTATACAGAACCACAGAGCAATCAGCTCTTGCAGAATATAGAATGCTGTCCTACTACATGTGACAAACACCTTTTGAATTTCAACATGTATTTTAGATTAAAAAGTAAAATAAGAGTATTACCAGAATATACTCTTCCCTAGTCACTTTATGGACACACTTCAAGATATAGACTTGATTGTGAGTTAAAACTGAACACAAATATTGTCATTGAAAAGTTGCCCATTTATATTGTTCTCTAAGACTTAGTTTTTAATGGGCAAGGTTTTTCTAAAAATAAAAACTATTAATTACATAAATATGTGTATTCTTTTCAAAGCATTATACTCTATTGTGCTTAAAAAACAATAGAGAAATGAATGCAAAACTATTGCAACAGAAATACTGCTTCTTGAACAGCCGTTAAAATTATGACATGTTTACTGGGAAAATGCGTAACTCATGACAGGGTCACAAAAGCAATATTAACCTTCTTGAAATTTAATAGCAAAGTCAGACATGTAGAAATCAGTACCAGACATGGTAATATAACCGCTTTTGTTAAGACTATACATAGGATAAAACAGATATTTAAAGCTGCATTAAGATGTGGGTAAATAAGGGGTCCTTTAGAAGATTCATGACCCACATGCATCACAACTGAAATCATGATGCAGATTGTTCTAAAGATATCATTCTTCCAAATAAAACGCCTTGTACTTTCTTTTGCTTCTGTTGTTTTGGGCACTGTTCCTTTTGCAATTTGTCAGAAATTAAATTAGCCCCTAAATATACATATATCTATCTTTTGGGGGCAGGCATTTATTACATTGACAAACTACCAAACACTTTTCTTGTATCTAATATGTGACTAGTGAGTGGCTGTAATCTAAAATCAAAGAGGGTGTTTGCTTCTGCAAAAAAAAATATTTATCCAAAAATTGCATTAATGATAAGCCAAGGACTCCAAAGCAGTGGTTTAAAATATAGACTGCAAAATTGCACTAA
>JAVSCE010006366.1:57500-253816 GCA_032199065.1 Smutsia gigantea
ACCACCACAGTAAAAAAAAAAAAAATCACTGTGTGTGGGGGGAATGCTCTCAGAATAAATCAATAACATTACTATTCTTAGAAAAATAGGATAAATTAAAATGAAATCTTGCTTACAGCACTAAGTCCCAAAGTGACATTTGCCTTTTATGCAAGTTAATAATTTTTAAACTTATCTTAACTTTTATGTGAGCTTCCATAGGTTTTAAAAATTAAATTATTTGTAGATGTTTGCTTAATAGTGTTCAAATTAACCTGGACTTTCAATTTCTTATGATAAATACTTGGAAAGTTACCTCCTTCAAAGTGCTATTGAAATATTGAGACTAGGACACGAATATAAAGTAATTTTCATTAATTTGTTCTACAGTATGTTGTTGGGTTATTAGTAAGCTATATTTATTTCCTCCATTTAGAACACACTGAAAATGCAAGGTTTTTTGAAGTTACTCACCTGAAACCTAGTTTTTAATAAATATTTTATTTTTACTTTTTTGACCCACGTCCTTTTAATTTTTTAAAATGCATTTCCTCATTATGTATAACTGCAATGCCATTCTTTACAAGGAAGTTATGCCTATTAACCTTTTGGAAAAAATCTGGTCCAATCCCTTTTTAAAATGCAATCCAGTTCCCATAGTTTTTCTAAGCCTACAAATGGTCTAGGTAGCCACAGAAGTGATTGTTCCTACCAGCTTCTTTTCATCACTTCTGCAATTGACCAATTGACAACTGATTGATGGTTATCTTTTCACTTCAACAATGAAAGAAATTACCATCACTATAGCTATGTACAGTAAATGCTTCCAGAGTAAATTACATGATTCTAAAATTCTCCTTAGCTCACTTAGTAAAACATCAACACAAAAAAGTTTCTTTTTTGCACCTCCTTTCCTGTACCACAGATTTGGCCTTTTCTGTCAGCTGCAAAAAAAGAACTTGACAGCTTCTTTAAAAAGAGGAGTATAAAGGAACTTGAATAAAGGATGGCACTGGGCCTGTCTCAAGCAAGTGGCCATTCTTTGCACTTGGAAAAAAATTAGGCATGTGAGCACAGATAAGCCCTGTAAGAATACTCAAAGGCTATTCCCAGTGACCTTGAGATTTTCTTTTCTTTAACCATTCCTGAACAACAGAGTGACAACACAGATTCGGAACACAGATTTGCCAACTTATTTTGAGGAGGTGTTTTCATTGAAAAGAAAACATTCTTAAATTTCTTAACTCCCTTCCTACACTGTAAAGACTCCCCTGCTCTTTCTAAAATTGCTCAAACAAGTGCTAGTATACAATGTCACATTTACCCTTATGATATGTAGATGGATGAGAACTTTAAATTCTACCCTCAAATCTGAACTTATCATAAATGTGTATTTTACTCTCACGTGAAAGTCTTGCATCTTGCCGAGGAAGGGTAGTCAAACATTTTTTCTGTCCCTATGCAATGAAAGCCATCTTTTCCTCGTGAAATAAATATGCTGCTATGAAAGACTGGACTGATTTACTCTCTTATTCCCACCTCCCCACCCCAGCCACTTAAGATGACATTTCTGAAGTAAAAAATATACCCAAATAGGTAACATGATTTCTCCCTATTTCCTTTGATACCTTAGATCTATAAAATTTGTTCTACTGAAAATCACAAGATAAACTGGATCACAGTTTTATTGTCTACAATGACTGGCACACCATTTGCAGCTTTTCCCACTCTGTCAGTATTAGGAAGTTACGAAGCAATAAAGGAGAGTGGATTCCATTCTTATTCACTGCCAACTCCATCTAGGAGGACTTGGGCTAGTTTTTCGATAATTCTGGCTTCAGTTATTTAACCAGACAATAAGATTTTATTAAATGTTGACTTTATATCCTTTATAGTGGTATGCTTTATAATGTAAGAGAAATATGAGATGAGATTCTACCCAGAAGAAAAGGATAATTTACTCAGGGAAGTAAGATATAACATGGGAAATAGCTCATGAATGAAATAAAATGTACATATTACATAGATATGCATGTATGATAGCATTATATATTGTCACATGATACTTGGCACAGAGATGGCACTTAAAAATAAATTTTGTTTAAAATTTAGAAATTTTGTTCTTTTAAAAAACAATTCATCATTTTCCATGTTACCTTTCCTAAATTTGTTGATGGTATTATTATTCAGATATTATTCAGGTGATAGTCATGAAATGTCATTTTTATATCTTTACAGTTTCTCTCCAAAAACCATACTCTTCCAGACCTACAATAGGTCACACAATTAGTGAAATGGCTTTCAAGGTGATCTAATCTGCCATCTTTATACACACATCACTCCTGGAGTAACCTTTTTCCAACTCCACTTTTACCACATTACATGTATATTGGTTTTAGAACCTTTGATACCTCTTTTTTTTTTTGCTTATTGCATAAAGTCCTTGGATCTTCCAAACCCAGGGAACTTCCTTACTTGGTTCCTAGGGCTCTGCAAAATCTAGTTCCAAGGCAGAACCTCTCCAGGCTTATTTCCTTTAATTCCCACCAACTAGCTTACTGTTGATTAATAGTATATCTTACTGTATATACATGCCTAGGTGCATGCCATGCTGTTCCTCCTTTTATCCCCACCCTCGGTATTCAAGGGCCAAATAAATTTCAGTCCACTTATGAGCTTTCCCTGCAGTAACAGCTCATGTATTGTTTTCTATTCCTCAATGTCTTTTGTCATTTATTACTGACTTGGGTGCACATTCGGCCCAGTTTGAATGTCGCCCCTTTACTAAGATTTCCTTATCAATTCAGATAAAATGAATCTCTTCTTCCACCATGCTTCACAGTCTTTGGTACACATCTTTATGATAATGCACATCACCTTGGATTATATTTGTATACCATTTTCCCCAGGGAGAAATTAAGCCCTATGAGGAAAGGAACTGTATTGTGTGTATATTTTTATGTCCAGTTATTGCCATACACATTCTCAATAAATGATTATTCAATAGAGACACAGTCCTTGCTCCTAAGGGACTCTCAAGTTAGGACAGAGTTTATGTTAGTTGTGAAATTAAGATGGTAGCTGAATAGCTCAGTAAAAAGGATTGGCGGTTGGAAAGATCAGCAATTCCTTTAAAAAGTAAATTGAATTTTTAAAGTATTTAAATGTTTGCATAATGAAGAGCATATCAACTTCAATTCCTTGGAACATGGAAATTTCCCATAGAAACATAGGTGAATTTTCAGACCAGTCCACAAATTGCCCATTTGGTCCATAACCTAGCTGACTTGTGGGAACACAGCCATTTATTGAACATTTGCTAGTTTGAAGCACTGTAATAGGTACTTTACATAAAATTAGTTCTCAAGATCACCTTGTGAAGTATTATCCTTGCCATTTCACAAGTAGAAACCTTGTACTTAAGAGAGATGATCTATATCTTAAGGCACCCCGATCAGGAAACAGTGGAGCTACAACTGAGACCAAGTTCTGCGTGGCTCTATGCTTTACATTGTTCAAAAATGACTCCTCTGGTGTGAATGGTATTATTCCTCCGTTAATGATCCTGAGGAGTCTGTATATGATAAATATGGTGGAGGAGAAGAAAAAAGGAAGAGGGTGTCTCCTTCTGTATCACATAATCAGTCTAGTATCATTACTAAAATTATTCTTTGTGTATCCTGACTTCCCTTTCTTCATACATACCCTACTGACCCAGAGGCCTTCCTCAGTCTTCCTGGTTCCCATGGTCCTAATTCTTTAAAGTTTTGCTGTGGACCCCTTCTTAGACCTTCACAATTCTTCATGCTCCTCTCCCTGCCATTGAAATAGCTATTACTTTAGAACATGTGGGAGTATAAAACCAACCTAGTTAAAGCAGTTCTTGCTAACATGTGAATGATGGGTAGATGCTGGATTCTTTCATATAAGCAATTTGAAAAAAAAATGCTCATTAACCTAAGTGAATATATAAGGATTAAAATTTCAGGTCTTGAAGCTGTGTAAGTAAAGCAGATATTTTAATACCATAGAAGCCTCAATGTATGAACAGAAGAGATTTTGAAACACATGGGATGGTGGCATGTGTGCGATATAAGAGATTGCATAGGCAGGCCTCTTTAGTGATTATTAATTTGGGACAGACAGCCATGGACCCTTCTGAGAGTACAGTGAAGGCTACAGGCTCCCTCCTCAGTTACACAGAACCTTTTTGCATATTATTTCATGAAATTTGTGGACCTTTGAGGAAACCATGGGTTACAGGTTAAAAAACCCTGTCCAAAGCTGCTGCTAACTTGGGGGGTGGGGGAGTTCCTTCTCTCCACTTCTAAGCAAGTAGATCTTAACCATGATTTCATGTTAGAATTAACTGGGAAACCCACCATCAGATATTCTGATTTAATAGATATGTACTAGGTCCTGAATAGCAATACTTTTTAAAAAAGCTATCCTAGTGATTCTGATGTGCAGCTAAGTTTAATAATCAGTTCTAAACCTGTGGTTCTCAAAGCATTGCTCTGGACAAGCAGCATTGGCATTACTTGGAAACTTGTTAGGAACCCAGTGCTTGGGCCTACCCCAGACCTACCAAATCAGAAAACTCTGGACAGGAGTCAAGAAACCTGTTAAGTTTTAACAAGCCCTCCAGGTGAATTCAATGTATGCTAAAGTTTGAGAGCTGCTGTTCTAAGCTGCTGGAGACCTTCAGATTTTAAAATAATGACTCTATGGCAGTGGCTTCTGACCTAATCATTCCTGCCTGGCTTTCAAGGCCACTTGTGAATGAGGGGTTGTTTTCATTCATGCATGGCTTGAGAGGGATGGGAATACAGAGGTCATCATTCTGCCAGGACAGGAGATAGAGACTTGAGAGATATTGCAATAGAAATAGCAGTTTCAACTAGCAGAGTAGATGGATTTTCTGAGCGTATGTAGCATGTACAATGAGAAAATAACCCAAGGGCAACAACTCAGGCAATACCCACTGTTTGAGTTAGGAGGAGGAAGAAACATTGGTAGAGAGGCAACTGGCCGAGAGACAGGAAGAGAACCTGGACAACATAGTGGCACGGAAACTAAAGATAGGCTGGCCGCTCAATCAGCAGTGAGGCCTGAAATGGGTTGGGTTGATTTTAGAGGACAGAGGAGTTGGTTATGAGGAAGTCATTCAGAACCCTTCACTGGGGAATTTAATACTGGTGGAGGGAAGACAGATTGTAGAGATTAAGAAGAGAATGGGAGGAGGTGTTTGCTAAATGACAGCTACATGTAAGAAAATGACACTGGATTACTGTCTAACCCCATAAACGAAAGTAAACTCAAAATGGGTCAAAGACCTGAATGTAACCTCTGAAACCATAAAGCTCATAGAAGAACACATAAGCAGAATCTCTTGAATATAAACACAAGCAACTTTTTCCTGAACACGTCTCCTGAGAAAAGGGAAACAAAAGCAAAAGTGAACAAATGGGAGTACATCTAACTAGAAAGCTTCTGTACAGCAAAAGGTACCATCAGCAGAACAAAAAGGCAACCTACAGTATGGGAGAATATATTCATAAATGGTCTATCTGATAAGGTGTTAATATCCAAAATATACTCAACACCCAAAAAACAAATAACTCGATTAAAAAATCGGCCGAGGAGCTGAACAGACACTTCTCCAAAGAAGAAATTCAGATGGCCAAGAGGCACATGAAAAGATGCTCCACATCACTAATCACCAGGGAAATGTAAATTAAAACCACAATGAGATATCACCTCACACCAGTTAGGATGGCCAACATCCAAAAGACAAGGAACAACAAATGCTGGCGAGGATGCAGAGAAAGGGGAACCATCCTACACTGCGGATGGGAATGTAAATTAGTTCAACCACTGTGGAAAGCAATATGGAGGTTCCTCAAAAACTAAAAATAGAAATACTATTTGACCCAGTAATACTGTTCCTAGGAATTTACCCAAAGAAAACAAGATCACAGATTCAAATAGACATATGCATGCATCCCTATGTTTATCGCAGCACTATTTACAATAGCCAAGAAATGGAAGCAACCCAAGTGTCCATCAGTAGATGAATGGATAAAGAAGAGTGGTACATATACACAATGGAATATTATCCAGCCATAAGAAAGAAAACAAATCCCACCATTTGCAACAACATGGACGGAGCTAGAGGGTATTATGCTCAGTGAAATAAGCCAGGTAGAGAAAGACAAGTACCAAATGATTTCACTCATCTTTGTGGAGTATAACAACAAAGCAAAACTGAAGGAACAAAGCAGCAGCAGACTCACAGACTCCAAGAAGGGACTAGTGGTTACCAAAGGGGAGGGGTGGGGAGGATGGGTACGGAGGGCGGGAGAAGGGGATTAAGGAGCAGTATAATTTGCAATCACAATGTAGGTAGGTCACAGGGAAGGCAGTACAGCATGGAGAAGACAAGTAGTGACTCTGTGGCATCTTACTATGCTGATGGACAGTGACTGCAATGGGGGTGGGGTGGGAACTTGATAATACGAGTGAATGTTGAAACCACATGCTGCTCATCTGAAACCTTCATAAGATTGTATATCAATGATATCTGATTAAAAAAAAGAAAAGAATGGGAAGAGAAGAATGAGATGTAGTGGATATAAACAATATCTTTCAAGCCTTTGGTTGGGAAGAAGAAAGGAGGGCAGTGATTAGGATCAGCAGGTTCAAGAAAGGCAGTGTAAGGACGGGAGAAGTACCTCTTTTTTAAGAACCAAAGGGAGTGCCCTTCAGGAGACCTAGTTTTAAAGAAGCGGGTAGAGGTTCCACCCTGGGATCAAAGCCCCTGTTTCGCCCATGGCTGCAACATCAGCTCTCTCGTTTCACTTAGTTTTCCTGGTTCTTCAGCAGCTCTTCCTCACGCTCCAGTCATGGGAGCAGTCTGCCGGCCCTCTTCTCTTCTCAGTCCCCACTTTCTCCTTGGCCATCACTCCCATGACTTTATCAATTCAGTTATCAAATTCAAAGCCAGACCTAATCTTTCTCTGAGTTCTAGATCTGTATTTGACTGTTCACTAGACATTTAATACCCCAGCTTTGCTGTATTTAAAATCAAATTCTTTTTTATTTTGTTTCACTGTGTACCAGCATAAAACATGCTCCTCTCTCTTCAGCCAGCTTCACCATTAATTACAGTGGTCTCCAAAGCAACAGTCCATCAATTTTGTTAATAAATGTCTGATTTTTATTAATTTTACTTCTCAAATATTATATCTTCTCTAATTCACATTCCAAAGTTGAACCCTCCCTTGTTTCTCTCAATGACCTTCTAAGCAGACTCCTTGGGTTCTTTAAACCTTCCTCCACTTCATGAGCAAAGATGTCATTCTAAAATGTAGAAATGTCTGTCTCTCATTTTTAATGATTATCCATTGCCTATGACCATGGTTTTCATACTGTGTTCTGAAACTAGGGTTCCCTAAAGGGGTTTCAAGGACCCCAAAGTCAAATTATAAATATAATCATGAAAATGCATCATACATGATAGAGATGCACACGCCAGTGGAGAAAACTGTACTAAGTGTGCCAATGGACTGTTAGAGAAAGGCAATTGATACTACTTTTTAACACATCCAAAGAAAAATTAAAAAATACACATCTATGGTGCTTAAAGAATAAACATGAAGGCTGATGCTGCAAGAAAACTTTCCAATCAAATAGGCCAAAGTATAGATATTGGCAGTTACTCTATTTTTCAGATATTTGCATGTCTTTGTAAAACAAGAGAGATGTGTTACAAATAAAATTCATAACATATACATAACAGAAGACAGTGATTAGATCAGCTCTGACATATCAAATCAGATGGGAAGAATGTAGAAAAATGTATTTGTACTGCTCAGATCAAAGCAATAGTAGGGAAAATAGCAGGATTAGTGATTTTTTATAAGAGCTATTACTGAAAGTGTGTTTGAGGAATCATCTAATTTATATAGACAGGCATTAGCCCTTAAGAAAATGCTCTTTCCTTTTCAAAACAGTTTTAGTTTATTCTATGCAGATCAGCAATTTTATTATGGCATAGTCTTTGTTCAGAGTTTTTTTCATGCATTAAAAAAACCCATTTATTAACTTCCTTCTAGGTGTACTGGATAATATAGTCTGTGTTTCATAATTCGCTTTTGTTCAATTTTCTGGCCCTCACCCAACAAGGTGTTGATATGAATATTCTAAATGAACAGTAATCCACATTTAGCTAAATATTTCTCACCTGTACAATAATTTTGCCAGCTTTCATTATATTTGCCTGATAATTTTTTTCTCAGCTGAACAAGCCCAACTTGGTAACGGTCACAATGACAGATGAAGTGCTAGTGATGAAACAAAAACGAAGACTCAATGTATATAAAACAAAATTAATGGGGATCTTTAAATAGTTAAATATTTGGCCCTATTATACCCTATCAATCTCAATATCTGTTGCAACATCTCCCCTCTCCCACCCCACCTTCTAGTCTTTCTCTGACTTAAGGAAGCCATATACTCTATATATTTAAGGTCAAAGCTAAGTGACCGTGCTCAGGCTGTGTATGTGTGTGTGCGTGCATGTGCTTTCCAAGAAAAGTGGTTAAAATCTGAGTTGTGGAAGTAGACACCTCGCTTTGAATAACAGGTCTGTCATTTACTAACTTTATAACTCTAAGATTAAACTCTTGATGATTTAGTTTCCTCATGTATAAAAGAGATAATAATAATAGTTGCTGCCTCTTTTAGTTGCTTGGGGGAAATAAGTGAGATAATGCACCTGAAATTCTTAACCTGATGTACAATAAATGCTCAATTTCAACTAGTTACTGTTGTCCCCATTGTTTTGTTGTTATTCCTTACCTACTCTGACTCAGGAGCCAGCTCAAATGACCACCTTCCTCCCTGAAGTGGCCACGGCAGAAATGCAATTTGTATTAGACCTTGAAGGGGAGACAGGATCTAGACTGCATCACCTGGCACATGCACCACCGAAGGAGGCAGAGCAGATGGAGAACAGGTCCTGCCTGTTCACATGCATTCTGGATGGCTTTAGGCAGGTTAATTAATCCCTTTGAATCTGATTCCATTATCTGTAAAATGAGGTTAATAATAGCAAATGTTGGCCTGGCTGTTTTCAGAAAAAAATAAGGTAGCCTCTGGGAAGGCTCCTAACCTAGTGCCTGGCACTTGGCAGGAACATCAGTTTACTATTCTACTGTCAGTCAAACCATCTCTTTCTTTTTCCTTGCTTGCCCTGCTGAAACCCTAGTTGAGGTCTCTTCTTAGGCTACACTCACACTTCGCCTCATACAAAGCTGCCAAGGACTTGCTGTCACTGAATTGCTTCCCCCTCATCAGGATGGACACCTTCACTGCAAATAAACTCCATATCTTGGTAGAATAGAAAAGGAACTAGCCACATCATCATTGTTATTATTTTTTGAACTATCCATTTAAAGGTACTGTAGACTCATGAAAAAAGGCTTCTTTTTACTCACCTCACTGTTTTCATTATTTTCCCCCTCAAGCAACCATATTAGACAATTAGAACAAGTTGGATTCTAGCTTTTTCAATGTTTTGATTAAGATTTTATGCTCAGAAGTCAGTGGTGTGTAATTTTGGAAGTATGATGCCAGCTTTAATTAATTTTCACAGGTTTGCTAATTAAAACAATTAAGAGGTGGGACTTACCCATTGGAAAAATAATTGGAGGATCTCTTGAACATTATCACTGAGGGTTCACATAAGCACAAAATGGTGTAAATTTGTTTTAAAAATAGCCAGGAACCCAAAAGAAATAATTATAACATTAAACTGAAGTTGTGTCTGCATGTATCTTTTTAAAAAATAGGACACAGAATTTTCCTCGAGCTTCTGGAAGCTGTTTCTGCCTACTTCTGTGTTCATGTGGTAGTAATAATTAGGAATAACAGCAAACGATTTTTTTTCAGTAACAGCATGATATGTAAACTTTAAACTTTGGAGAGATGAGCACAGGCAAGACAAAGTACTGAGAGATAAGAAAACGAAGAAACACTGAGAAAGCAGAAGGGAATGGAAGAATTGTCTAATGTGAGTTAATCACTCTACTGCCAATGGGAGGCAGTCATTGAAATACATGGGTTTCCAATTTTTTTGAAGTCAAAGACCTTTAGAGTCAAGACATATTTCCTAGAAACCTAACACAGGACATAATCCGTGATAGTAGTAGAATATAATAGTAGTGACTATGAAAAAACGGAACAGGATACAGGAATGCTCAAGCAGCTTAGCACCGTGGTTAAATGAAAGATTTGGGTCACGCTGTCTAAGTTTTAATCCTTGTTCCACCTCTAAAACGGTGATAACAGAACCTATCCCAAAGGGTTGCTGTAAGGATTAAATGAGTTACGTATGTAAATCACTTAGAACAATGCTCTATCCCAAATAAAGGTTAGTTATTTTTATAATTATCTTCACTTACATTTAAAATACGAAAAAAACTAGTAATTTCCCCCAAGATACTCCAGAGCAATCTCTACAGTTACAGTTTACACAAATGATGTTATACAACCTTGCAGGGACCCAGAGTTTTGGGGAACAATGATTTAAAACCTCAATATATTTATTCGAGTCTTAAAAATGTTAATACCCTTTGATCCCTTAATTTCATCTTAAAGAATCTAGCCTAAGAAAACAATAAGAATACAAACAATTATAAACAATGATATTCACTACAGCATTATTTATAAATAGAAATTTGGAAAACCTAAATGTCAGAAAATAGGGGAATAACTAAGGAATTATTTAGGTAGATTTATAAGTTAGAATATATGCAACCATTAAAAATGTTGGCCTCTGGCCATCTCTCATAATGAATTACATGTGAAAATGCTGACGGTATAGTGGTAAATGAACAGCAGAATATATGACTGTATTTACAGTATGATCTTAACTCTTTAAACATGTCTAGAACATAACTTTTGAAAAATGTGCTAATAAAGTCACATTATGTCGGAGGGTTAGAACAGGCATCAGCAAACTTTTCCTATAAAGGTCCAGGTAGTAACATTTTAGGTTTTGCAGGTCATAGTTTCTGTCACAACCACTCAACTCTGCTGTTGTGTTGTGGAGAGCAGCCACGGATAACAGCGAACCAATGGGTATGACTGTGTTGCCATAAAACTTGATTTACCAAAAACAGGTGACTGGCCTACTGGCCATAATTTGCAGAACTCTGGGTTAAATTTACAGATGCATTTATTTCCTTTTTTATATCTTTTTTGGTATTTTCTAAATTATCTACAGTGAGAAAAGCATAAATTACTTTCCTAATCTAAAGATTGAAACAATTAGTTCTATACAAAGTAAAATACTGTTTCCTATAAAGAATAAGAGACACCATAGACAGTTAGAAAATGGCTATAGACTTCTCTAATTTGAAAATATGTATCAGGTCACATCAAAAATGACATGCTCAAAAATAAAAGCATATCGCAAGTAGAATAAAATCCAAAATATTTTACCTAGCCTGTAAGACCTAAAAGAACTGGCTTCTGGCTGTATCTCAGAATTCATTTCTCCCACTCCCTCCCTTGATCCCTCACTCTGGGCTCTGGCTATGCTTGCCTTGGAGCACTGGGATTGAGCGTCAAACACAGACTTACATAAAGAGAAGAGTACCAATAACTTTCCTATTTTCTCAAAAGAGGGCTCTGCCTACAAATCCAAGGGTCCTGGAAATGACTTAAAATATTATTCAATCCTCTAAACTTTTTAAAGAAATACAGGTGCTTGTATCGTGTATGTAAAGTACTCTCGACTTTGGTTCCGTTTTTCTGTTTATTTCTCATCCAGATAACTGTATTTTAAAAAATACAGCTCATGGCAACAGGAAACTAATCCAGATTATTTCAGATAGATTCTTGACAGAGCAAGGGCCCAAACAAGTTCAGGGAACCAACAAGAATACCAAAAAGCCTTGGATTTTAGTTTTGAATTTACAAAAGCTGAAATTTTATAAAGAGCAATAGGTAATTTATTTTCCTCCCCCTGCCCCTTTTGTATATCCTATTCATGTTATCTACTCTCGATTTGGGCACATCAACAACCAATATATTTATCAGTATATTTATCACACAGTTTCTTTCTTGCCAAGCAGGTAAAAATGGAATGTCTGGTTTTACCTTTCTTTAATTATGAGAGAGTTTAAACACATTTTTGTATGTTTAAAAGCCACCTGTGTTTCCTAGTCTGTGACCTGTATTCATGACTTTTGTTTTCTATTATCCTCTAGTTGTCTTTTTTTTTTTTTTGCATCATGTAGGGACTTTTAATATGTTATGGAAATTAGGTTTTGTCTGTCATATGTGCTGCAAATAACTTCTGTTTTGTCTTTTGATTTTATTTATTATTTACTTAGCTTGCTATGGAGAAACTTAAATTTTTTTAATGATCAAATTGTTAAGTTTACATTATGCTTTGAAAGACCTTCTGTACTCCAAGATTGTAAAACAAATTGGTTTTTTCCAATTAGAACTATGCTTCACCGGGGATTTATTTTAAAGAGATAGAGGGAAAAGAGCATAGCACATTCCTCTGCCAGCTTATTTAGTCAGGCCAGACTCCCTGGTTGCAGAATTACCACTCAAAATATTGTGAAACCACCCCAAAAAATAACTCTGATATTAAACAATGTTGAAGTGCATCCACAGATTTTCAGTCAGTCATTTATGTCAGTATTTCCTGGACTTCAGCCATTTGAATACTACCTTAATAATTTTTGACATTTCCACATTAAATCCTATTATTTTTTAGTATTCTTATTTAGTACTCTTACTAAAATGTTATTTTCTTAGTACTCTTATTTTAATTGCCTCTTTTTACATAATTTTATTTAAAAAGGAAGCTTTACATCGTAATTTCATGTTCTAATTCTATTTCTGAAAGCACACTCAGAAAAATATTAAAATTAACTTTCACGTATACACCACTAACGTCTCATTGATGACTGATCTAGTTAGAGTCAAATACATAGAAGTTTGGAGCTCTCTAAAGCAAAATATTAGGATGACTGATGGAAATTTTCAGTTTTCATGCTTGAAGTGTTGGTGACCTCTTTTTTTCTGTGTTATTGTTTAATAGAGGCTATTGAAAATGTAATTTACTTACTTCTGTTCGGTTATTTGGTGTTTTAATACATGATACCAAAACCTGAATTTTAATTGGTCTGGTCAACACTATACACACACACACACACACACACACACACACACACACACACCTTTTAACTAAAACAAAAGTAAACAGAAGAGCTCACTCTGCCTGTATGGATGAATCATCCTCTGCAACTGTAAAGAAACACATTCAACCTGTTCAAAACAAGTTTTGCTCTTTGTAGATTAAAACACCTGTCACTATATCAAAAATAATGCAATAGGATGGCTCAGGAGGAACTGTAAAGAGTGTCTCATTTTGCCTAGTTTTTGAAAATAGATAGTTAACATTAATTTCAGGTAGTACAGTTCTTTGAGAATAGTAATAATCTTACATGGGTCCAACTAGATCCTTAGACACATAGAATGAATGTCTGGTGAAGATAGAATCTTTTGGCCATGTATTTTACCTTATACATTACTCTTCATATCTAGAAGTAGATGATAATATTACAACCTCATATTTAGATAACAGAGTTTAAGTGATTAGTGAGATAATCTGAGGCAATGTACTACATACACTTCAGGTGAATAAAGCAGCTGAGGAGGAAATACAGGAGAGGATATTAGTTTCCACTCAAACCATGTACAGCCACTAAGAGAAAAAGGGAACATATGGAGTTGGTCTATGATATTTAAAGTAAAAAAAAAAGCCTTTGTTTAATTGGCAACTAATGATGTAAAGTCTCTCAGACAGCTTATGGTATGTACTCAGGATATAGAGCTATTTTGTATTTAATAAGTGCTATGCTTGCTATTTACTATGTACAGGGTATTTCAGAAATATCATCTCATTTAATCCTCATAATGCCATTTCCCCCATATTAAAGATAAAGAAGTGGAGTCTCCGAGAAGTAAAGTAATCCCAAGCCACACAATTAGAAAGCAGAAAAGCTGTGAGTGAAACTCAGGCCCTTTAAAGATCAAGCTTTTCCCATGAAACTTGGATGCTTCCTGGATCAGCCCAGCTCCTTCCTCTCCCTGGGACTATCCTACTCCTGTCTTGGAAGGTAAACCCAAGCAGAGTAAGGCACCTGGCACCTCACATGCAGCCCCTCTCCTGGCTACAGGGAGAAGAGAGTTCAAGGAGTAGAGTCTGGTTTTTACATAAGAAGGATGATGATGATAATTGAAGTAATTGTTCAAAGAACTGCAGGAGCCGCATAAAACCAATTGTTTCAAAACAAAAACTTTTAGACTTTTGCAAAGTAGTCTGTCACTCAGGCCACAAGTATTTATTCAGCACCCAAGGGGGTGTAGAGCTCTGTATTAGCTTCCTGCACCTCTTCATCCACCTTCTGATTTAGTTCACATAATTCACGCAGTTTGAGCTGAAAAGAAACAAACAGCATTTGTGGGACTCCATTTCATAAATACCTCTGCAGGGTGTTGACTGGCAGCTCAGTGCATTTCTCATAGCACATTTCACATCCCTGGGGTGTGCAAAACACTTACACTAATGTAAAATATGAGAATATCAAATGAAATGTTTATGGAGATCTTTTTGCAGTGGCTGCCCAGGACCCCTTTCTCTGTAGAAATGTTGCCAGGATTCCTCAAAATTAAACAGAAATATCCTTCTAATTAAAGTTGGCAAATAAGAAAATTTTGTTAGCATTTTCCATAAGGTTGTGATGGCATATTCCTAATTTTAGGAAATATGGTATCAGGTACTATAAAAGAATAGTCAGTCAAAAGTAGTTGCTCAACATAAACATAATATTGTTTAATATACAGAGAATAGGCTTGAGAGACAAATAGAACAAGGTTCTAGACTCTGATCCACCACTTCTTAACTGAAAGATTCTATCAAATAAAAAGTCTCTGAGAAACAATGTCCTCATTTGAAAGTAGGAGTAGGGACAATACCTCCCTCATGGGACAGTTGCAGGGATTAAATGAAATAATGACCACATAGAAAGGACATAGCAAACTTTCTTTTTCTAAAACCTTTTTAGAAGTTATTCAACAAATGTTAGTTCCTTTCTCCTTTTGCACCCCACATAGTTCCAATAAAGTGATTATTTACCTATTAACTTGATTTCTAATTGACAGAAGCTGCAGGGAAGAATATAATCTTAAAGAGATCAAGATCAAGGTGGTCAGATATTTCTTGTACCAAAATACTTTGCATTATAGGTACATTTGATACAGTGTTGAAGTTTCTTTGCAGAACACATTAGGATGTCATGTAATGTAGTCTTCAGAAAAAATTTATTTCAATAGTGGCTCCATTTTATCCTTTCTTTGAGTATTACCACAAAAGTGACCTTTGGATATATACTAATTCTCATTTCATTAAAACTTATTTTTTATATTTATAGAAGTGCCCAAATGTTTTGTGAATTTACTTTTTAAAAGCTACTCTAAGATTAGGTATGATGTATAACAACCATGGAATAGTAATAATGGAACAGTAATTATAAATAATTGATATGTTAGTTAAACTATAGCACTTACCACATGCCAAATAGCTGTTGTGTGCATCTTAATGGTTTTACTTTATTTAATCTGCCTCAACACCCTGAAGAGAAGAGTATTATTATTATTTTATTTTACAGATGAGGAAATGGAGGCACAGAGTGTTTAAGTGATGTGGCCCAGATCTAGAGTAGGTATACAGAGTGGGAGACATGAAGGGGAGGAAAAGGAAGATAATGTATCTGCTGCTCTTCATAAATGTGCAGCCTTTCTAAATTCAAACCTGAAGCCGTCTGGTGTTTTGTTGGTTCCTTGAACTTGTTTTGGCTGTTGCCCTATCAAGAATCTTCTATTTGGGATTCAATGTGGTGGTATGAGAGGTGAGACAGACAACTCCTCCCAAAACCACATATAGTACGAAAATATACTTAATACAACTAATCCTAAAACAGCAACAGGAAAGAAGGCTGGATCAGACTGCATACACCTGGAGAAAAGAGCAGACCTTCCAAAACAGGGTAATGTACCAAAGCCTTGATCTGGCGGAACCTGAGCCCTCCCCCACCCAAGCTCACTGGCGGGGTGGGGTGGAGGGGAAGAGAAATGGAGTGGGCAGGGGGTGGAAGCCTAAGACTGCTGAACACCCAGCCCTGGAGGTCTGCTTTGGAGCACAAACCTACATTGTGTGGTGCTCTGGAGGTTGCTGGGGTTGGGGAGCTGGGACAGGTGGAGTGCTTGAGAGACTGAGATTCCGGCTGTTTGTGGAGGACGGGGATCCACATTGGGCCACTCTGGGATAAAGGAAAGGTGGGCCGTCTGAGAGGCTTCCTAGCAGTGAGAGGGCTGCTGAAGGGGCAGGGATTGCATGGAGCTTGCTTCACGGGAGAAGGGATAGGTGGACAAGGTTGTCTGGGTGCACTCTGCCCAGCAGGTTGGGAACTTTGAGGAGCTTCAGGTGCTCCATTCTCCTGGCTGGCTACTCAGCTCCGAGGACCCCACTGTGATACACAGCCGGCTGCGCCTTCCTCCTGGCCTTCCTGCACTAGCTCGCAAACCGGCCGTCACTGAACTGGCGTCAGGCCAGGCAGAGGGAGGCCCCGCCTACAACAGCTAAAGAGGCAAAGCAGAGAGGCTTATACCTGTGTGCTCGGTCCACTGGCTCAGACACTGGAGACAGGCATTGCAGCTGGGAAGCAGGAAACAGCTCTTTCCTCCAACCAGACACCAGTGCCACGCCCCTGTGAGCCCCAACCTCACTCCAGGCATTGAGCAGATCCAGAGACTAGAGCTTCTGGCACTAGAGGGTGCCACATAGAAATATGAAATGTCAAAGGACCCTGGTTTAGACCAAAATGTCACAAACCCCAGAAAAAGGGCCAAATGAAACTGACCTCATCAATCTTCCTGAAAGAGAGTTCAAAATAAAAATCATAAACATGCTTACAGAGGTACAGAAAAATATTCAAGAACTCAGGGACAAATTTAACATGGAGATTCAATCATTAAGAAATTCCACATCTGAAATGAAACATACAATGGAGGGATTTAAAAGCAGATTAGATGTAGGAGAAGAGACGGTAAATGGAATAGAGATCAAAGAAGAGGAATACAAAGAAGCTGAGGCACAGAGAGAAAAAAGGATCTCTAAGAATGAAAGAATATTGAGAGAACTGTGTGACCAATCCAAACGGAACAATATTTGCAAAATAGGGGTACCAGAAGAAGAAAAGAGGGAAAAAGGGATAGAAAGTGTCTTTGAGGAGGTAATTGCTGAAAAATTCCCCAATCTGGGGAAGGAGATGAGTCTCGCAAGCCATGGAGATGCACAGATCTCCCAACACAAGGGACCCAAGGAAGACAACATCAAGACATATAATAATTAAAATGGCAAAGATCAAGGATAAAGACAGACTTTTAAAAGCAGCTAGAGATAGAAAAAAGATCACATACAAAGGAAAACCCATCAGGCTATCATCAGATTTCTCAACAGAAAACTTATAGGCCAGAAGGGAGTGGCATGATATACATAATGCAATGAAAAAGGAGGACCTGAAACAAGAATACCCTATCTGGCAAGGTTATCATTTAAATTTGAAGGAGAGATTAAACAATTTTCAGATAAGCAAAAGCTGAGAGAATTTTCCTCCCACAAACCACCTCTACAGTGCATTTTGGAGGGACTGCTATAGATGGAAGTATTCCTAAGGCTAAATAGCTGTCACCAGGGGAAATAAAACCACAGCAAAGTAGAACAATTAATTATTAAGCAGATGCATAATCAAATCAACTATGCCCAAAGTCAATCTAGGGATAGACAAAGAATACAGAATATGATACCTAACATATAAACAATGGAGGAGGAAGAAAAAGGGGGGAAGAAAAAAGAACCTTTAGTTGTGTTTGTAATAGCATACTAAGTGAGTTAAATTAGACTGTTAGATAGTAAGGGAATTACTCTTGAACCTTTGGTAACAACTAATCTAAAGCCTGCAATGGCAATAAGTATATACCTATTGATAATCATCCTAAAAGTAAGTGGTCTGAATGCACCAATCAAAAGACATAGAGTCACTGAATGGATAAAAAAAACAAGACCATTCTATATGTTGCCTACAAGAGACTCACTTCAAACCCAAAGACATAAACAGACTGAAAGTAAAGGGATGGAAAAAAGATATTTCATGTAACTAATAGGGAGAAAAAAGCAGGAGTTGCAGAACGTATATCAGAAAAAAAGAGACTTCAAAACAAAGAAAGTAACAAGAGACAAAGAAGGACATTACATAATGATAAACGGGTCAATCCAACAAGACGATGTAACTATTATAAATATCTATCCACCCAACACAGGATCATCTACATATGTGAAACAAATACTAACAGAATTAAAGGGGGAAATAGAACGCAATGCATTCATTTTAGGAGACTTCAACACACCACTCACTCCAAAGGACAGATCAACCAGACAGAAAATGAGACAGAGGCACTGAACAACACGTCAGAACAGATGGACCTAACGGATATCTACAGAACACTCCATCCAAAAGCAGCATGATACACATTCTTCTCAAGTGCACACGGAACATTTTCAAGAATAGATCATATGCTAGGCCACAAAAAGAGCCTCAGTAAATACAAAAAGATTGAAATTTGTACCAACTAGCTTCTCAGATCACAAAGGTATGAAACTAAAAATAAATTACACAAGGAAAACAAAAAATCCCACAAACACATGGAGGCTTAATAACATGCTCCTAAATAATCAATGGATCAATGACCAAATAAAAACAATTTGCAATATATGGAGACAAATGACAACAACAATTCAACACCGCAAAATCTGTGGGACACAGCAAAAGCTGGGCTAAGAGGAAAGTATATTGTAATACAGGCCTACCTCAAGAAAGAAAGAAAAACAATCCCAAATGAACAGTCTAAACTCACAATTAATGAAATTAGAAAGGGAAGAACAAATGAGGCCCAAAGTCAGTAGAAGGAGGGACATAATGAAGATTAGAGCAGAAATAAATAAAATAGAGAAGAATAAAACAATAGAAAGAATCAATGAAAGCAGGAGTTGATTCTTTGAGAAAATAAACAAAATAGATAAACCCCTAACCAGACTTATCAAGAAAAAAAGAGAGTCTACACACATAAACAGAATCAGAAATGAGAAAGGAAAAATCACTATGGGCACCACAGAAATACAAAGAATTATGAGAGAATACTATGAAAAATTATATGGTAACCAACTGGATAACCTAGAAGAAATGGACAACTTTCTAGAAAAATACAACCTTCCAAAGCTGACCCAGGAAGAAACAGAAAATCCGAATAGACCAAATACCAGCAATGAAATTGAACTGGTAATCAAAAAACTATCTAAGAACAAAACCTCTGTACCAGATGGTTTCACTGCTGTATTTTATCAAACATTTAGTGAAGACCTAATACCCATCCTCCTTAAAGTTTTCCAAAAAGTAGAAGAGGAGGGAATACTCCCAAACTCATTCTACAAGACCAACACAACTCTAATACCAAAACCAAGTAAAAACACCACAAAAAAAGAAAATTACAGACCAATATCCCTGATGAACATAAATGCAAAAATATTCAACAAAATATTAGCACACCGAATTAAAAAATACATCAAAAAGATCATCCATCATGATCAAGTGTGATTCATTTCAGGGATGCAAGAATGGCACAACATTCAAAAATCCATCAACATCATCCACTACATCAACAAAAAGGACAAAAACCACATGATCATCTCCGTAGAAGCTGAAAAAGCATTTGACAAAATTCAACATCCAGTCAACATAAAAACTCTCAACAAAATAGGTATAGCGGGCAAGTACCTCAACATTATAAAGGCCATATATGACAAACCCACAGCCAACACTATACTTAACAGCGAGAAGCTGAAAGCTTTTCCTTTAAGATCGGGAACAAGACAAGGATGCCCACTCTCTCCACTTCTATTCAACATAGTACTGGAGGTCCTAGCCACGGCAATCAGACAACACAAAGAAATAAAAGGCATCCAGATTGGCAAGGAAGAAGTTAAACTGTCCCTGTTTGCAGATGACATGATATTGTACATAAAAAACCCTAAAGAATCCACTCCAAAACTACTAGATCTAATATCTGAATTCAGCAAAGTTGTGGGATACAAAATTAATACACAGAAATTTGTTGCATCCCTATACACTAACGAAGAACTAGCAGAAAGAGAAATCAGGAAAACAATTCCATTCACAATTGCATCAAAGAGAATAAAATACCTAGGAATAAACCTAACCAAGGAAATGAAATACCTATACTCTGGAAACTATGAGACACTCATGAGAGAAATTAAGGAAGATACCAATAAATGGAAACACATCCTGTGCTCATGGATAGGAAGAATTAATATTGTCAAAATGGCCATCCTGCCTAAAGTAATCTACAGATTCAATGCAATTGCTATCAAAATACCAGCAGCATTTTTCAACAAACTAGAGCAAATAGTTCTAAAATTCATATGGGACCACAAAAGACCCTGAATAGCCAAAGCAATCCTAAGAAGGAAGAATAAAGTTAGGGGGGGATTATGCTCCCTGACTTCAAGCTCTACTACAAAGCTACAGTAATCAAGACAATTTGGTACTGGCACAAGAACAGACCCATAGACCAATGGAACAGTCTATAGAGCCCAGATATAAACCCAAGCATATATGGTCAATTAATATACAATTAAGGAGCCATGGATATACAATGGGGAAATGTCAGCCTCTTCAATAGCTGGTGTTGGCAAAACTGGATTGGTATATGCAAGAGAATGAAACTGGTTTATTGTCTATCACCATACACAAAAGTAAAGTCAAAATGGATCAAAGACTTGAATTGAAGTCATGAAACCATAAAACTCTTAGAGTAAAGCATAGGCAAAAATCTCTTGAATATAATATGAGCAACTTTTTCCTGAATGTATCTCCTTAGGCAAGGGAAACAAGATAAAAAATGAACAAATGTGACTACATCATGCTAAAAAGCTTCTGTACAGCAAAGGACACTATCAGCAAAACAGAAAGGCATCCTACAGTATGGGAGAATATATTCATAAATGACATATCTGAAAAGGGGTTAAAATCCAAAATATATAAAGAACTCATACGCCTCAACACCCAAAAAAGCAAACAACCCTATTAAAAAATTGGCAGAGGATATGAACAGACAATTCTCCAAAGAAGAAATTCAGATGGCCAACAGGCACATGAAAAGATGATCCACATTGCTAATTATCAGGGAAATGCAGATTAAAACCACAATGAGATATCACCTCACACAAGTTAGGATGGCCAACATAGAAAAGAATAGGAACAACATATGCTGGTGAGGATGTGGAGAAAGGGGAATCCTCCTACATTGCTGGTGGGAATGTAAAATAGTTCAACCACTGTGGAAAGCAGTATGGAGGTTCCTCAAAAATCTCAAAATAGAAATACCATTTGACCCAAGAATTCCACTCCTTGGAATTTACCCAAAGAATGCAGCAGCCCTGTTTGAAAAAGACATTTGCACCCCTTTGTTTATCGCAGCACTATTTACAATAGCCAGGAAATGGAAGCAACCTAAGTGTCCATCAGTAGATGAATGGATAAAGAAGATGTGGCACATATATACAATGGAATATTATTCAGCCATAAGAAGAAAACAAATCCTACCACTTGCAACAACATGGATGGAGCTAGAGGGTATTATGCTCAGTGAAATAAGCCAGGTCGAGAAAGACAAGTATCAAATGATTTCACTCATCTGTGGTATATAAGAACAAAGAAAAAAACTGAAGGAACAAAACAGCAGCAGATTCACAGAACCCAAGAATGGACTAACAGTTACCAAAGGGAAAGGGACTGGGGAGGATGGGTGGGAAGGGAGGGATAAGGGGAATAAGGGGTTTATGATTAGTACACATAATGTAGCGGGGGGGTTATGGGAAAGGCAGTATAGCACAGAGAAGACAAGTAGTGACTCTATA
Organism: Smutsia gigantea; assembly: GCA_032199065.1. Lineage (NCBI taxonomy): Eukaryota > Metazoa > Chordata > Mammalia > Pholidota > Manidae > Smutsia > Smutsia gigantea. The sequence goes on from JAVSCE010006366.1 coordinate 79,621, forward strand.
GCATCTTACTACGCTGATGGACAGTGACTGTAATGGGGTATGTGGTGGGGATTTGATAATAGGGGGAATCTAGTAACCACAGTGTTGCTCATGTAATTGTGTATTAACGTTACCAAAAAAAAAAAAGAATCTTCTATTTGTAATAGACTGGACTTGTTTCTTTTGCCAAAGTTTTTACTTTTATAATAAAAAAATATAAGGACAAAAACTACAGAAAACTAAATCAAATACTGTTTTGTTTTGCTCATTAAAAATACCTGCATTTTTAAAGAAGTATTCCAAGTTATTTAATAATCTTTTAAAGTTATTCCAACACCTTTAGATTTACAGGCAGAGACTTTATATGAGAAGCTCATGGAACCACCATTTGTCATGCCGTTTTGGTTCTGAGATTATGGACTAAAAAGGTGAGTAAGACAAAATCCTACCTGAAATGAGTGAGGCTCTTGTATTGGAAATATTACCTATCTGATTTCTTGAAATATTCTGCTGGATAATATGGTTATATCTGTAGCATTTGGAAAATGACCCATTCGTAGGTTCCAAATATTCCTTAACAGCAACTGCCAGTCAGCGTCAAATCTGGCTTGAACACACTATAATTTCAATTAAGTGGCACACCATTTAAATATGCACATAAATAAATTGCATAGAAAAATTATGGAAAGAGCGTAGAATCATCTAACAATAATGCATGTCAAACTTATGGTAAACACCTATAATGACAAATTTCCCTGACATTCTTCTCTTTAGTGAAAATATATACAGTAATATTTCTATTAAGGACACTTTTGACAATAAACTTTGATGTCAGAAGCCTAGTCGTGAAAAAGCAAAGGAAGAACAGAGGTAGCCATTGGGGGACTCTTGTCTTACCTCACTTTAACAGGACACTGAACTCAAATATTAAGTGGATACTGCTGTGAATTTTAGTCTTTTGGGCTACATGGGAGATTCTGCCCACTCTTAAGAGGATCTTAAGAGAAGTGCAGGGGATATTTTTGTAACTCTTAGGCCATTCAGATCCAGAGAGTAAGCTGTGCCTTTCAGGGAGGCTTCTGTCCTGGTTGGCCTTGGACATGTGTGTATATGAGATGGTGTCCTTCTCTTCTACCACAGTGGTTACCACACACCCAGATCTGAAGACATAAGATCTGATCCAATCTTCCTCCCACTTAAGTCTCCCTGAGTCCAAGTCAAGTGTGTGACTATGGACATTTGACCATCTCTTCATGCCTCTTTCCTTATCTGTAAATTCAGGGTGATAATAGAATGTCCCTTACTAGGTGGTTATGAGGATTAGTAGCACCTACCCTGAGATGATTATATGGTGGGACAGACCTGGGTTCAAATACTATTTTTGCTATGACCCTGTGACCTTAGGCAGTTAACAACTCTCCCTGAGCCATAGTTTCTGTCCATTGAAAATGAGAAAAGTTCATCTACCTTTCAGGGTGGATGTGAGGATAAAAAATAATGTATGAAAATTACCTAGACCATGGTAAGTTTTTATAAAAGTCAGTTATTTTAAATTAAGCCCTCATCTGTGCACCTGCTATGTTTAAGGCTGTGTAATACTTGATATTAGGAACATGTGGATTTACAGTGTGGCTGGTAAATATCTTGAATTATGAGAATTATGAAGAGATATATAATCACTGTATTAGCCGTTGTTTTCTCATAGTCTTATCTTGCAGTACTAACAGCTGTCACAAATATATAATACCCTAAAGTGGTTTGAGGATAAAGTGCTTAATTGCCTCTAAGCATTTATTAGTTTCATCAGTTATCAATCGCTTACTCTGACACTGAGGCCATCTGTTATATGTGGACATGAAAATTACTTTCTTCCCAATCACTTTGTATTGGATTGATATGTAAATTGTATTTTGGACTTTTCCACTAGTAAGTACAGTGTCTGTAAATTACATACAGGTAAGCTATTTTAATTGTATTTTATAAATCATGAAGTTCCTGATTTTACACATATATACATGCAAAACAAAAAATATTTTGTTTTATACTCATAATTGTAATACATATGTATGTATTCATGTATAATGTAAAGAAAAATAAAACAAGAGTTCATGTAGTCTACTTAAGAAGTAGACGTGTCCTTCCTAAAATTGTTTCTTAGAAAAGAACTATCAACCACTCTTTTTTATGTTTCTCATTCTTTTTTTTCTTTTTATCCTAGTGTTATACTTTTACGGATGTCTATTTACACCTCACTAACTTGCAAATTATTTAACGAAAGGGCAAGTGTTTTATCTATTTCTGTATTCCTTTACATCTCCTAGAATACACCAAACATAACCAAAAGAACAATTCCTCTACACAATCCAGCTATATCAACTTAAGGAAGTCACTTAGCCTCTTTGAGATTGTTTCTCATCAGGAATTGGAAATAAACAACCTACTTTGTGAAGAATATTTTAAACATTCAGTGAATTCATGTTTTCAAATATACCCCATAGTGCCTGTTTATTGTAGCTGTTCATCGAATGTTAGGTCCATTCTTTCTCACTGCTTTGAACTCTGCCATCACACAACTGAACTACATTTGTCCACTTGCTGCTATTGTATCCATGGTACCTCGGTGTTTCTGGGTGGGTAGGATGAATATCAACATGTCTTTGTAACTTGTCACTCCCACTGTATTCTCAGGAAAAGTCTTGATTGAATGTCATCGATATTAGATACTCTTTATTGAGATTGGTTCTGGTCTCTCGTTTTCTTCATGTTTTCCCACCTTATCTGATGTTTTCTGTGTGCTAAAATCATTGTTGGATGAATGTATTTTGCATGTATCTGACATTTCTCCTATGAAAAAGCACCATGGACACGTTGAACTGGAGATACTGCCCATGTAGATGGTCAGAACTGAGAAATTATTTTTAGACATAGATCCTATATAACTGGGAAAATGGCTCTGTCTTCATTCTCACATTATCTTTGAGTGTTTGATGTCATTATAAATACCCTTGATCCAAGTTTATTTGATGTCCTTTGAGCAAGATAATTCATAACCCATATAATATCAACACATGCATTACTCTGTATATCCTGATTGTTTTGGGAATTCTTTAGAATGATCACTGATGCTGACTTTGAGAAACCTTAATGCCATGTGGCCAAAATTATTCCCCTTTGTGGAGAAAAAGCAGAGATAAAATGATGTGTCTATTGTTGTGGGAGAATATGTATCAGAGGAATATTTGTCAGTGCTACCTCTTGATTTGAGATTTTCTTTTAAAAAGACTTAAATGCTTATGAAATTTTTGCATGGAAAAATAAATCCATTTCCCTAAATCATTCCTTTGCTGATTTTTTTTGGATTATACAAGATAAATTCCTTTAAAAAATAACTATTAACATTTATTTTAAAAGAACTACCTATTTCTTACATAATTTTCAAAATAACAATATACGAAATGTTCTTTAGCTCATTTCAGAAAAAAGAACAAAGAATTTTATTATCTTCTTTGATCAGCCCACCACTGCTCTGAGGGGGAAGAAATTTAAGATTCAGCAGCCATGCAAATAACTAAAGCTGAAGGATCTTCATGGATGATAATCTAAGTTGCCTGCAACTCTGGCATGGTTCCAAAGGACCCCAGTAGGCCATTCATAAGAGAAAAGTATTAGGTAGTCTCCTGTGGAAGCATTCAGCAAGATAGATGATGTCTGTGATACAAAGGCTTTAGAAGAAAAATAGTTTAAGGCTGTGATCTTATCAGGAAGAGGAACCATAAATATATATATCTCCACCTCCCTGATCAGCCAGCTAGCCATCTATTCACTTACATATATCCATATCTGTCTTTCTAGTGATCTATCCAAAAATCAAAAATGACCAGCTTTTAATAGAGCACTATAGGCCCTACAGTGTTCAGCAAAATAGACTGTACGAAAGCAAATGTCCTCTACAAGACTGGTAGTACGTAGCGTCAATTCTTTTTCATAAATGTTGCTGGAAATTTAAAGTAATACATGAGCATCCACAGGGAATCATATTAGATTCAATTTTCCTAAACAGTCCTTGGTTCCTGAAACTGGAAGAAAACTTGTACAGTCACCTAAAAGGAGGAAGATGGGACTGCAGTCTTTACTCAAATAGAAAAAAACAATCACAGTCACATAGACTTCAGGTTTCTGAAAGAACAGGAAACTGACATGAAGAAATAAACACAATCTCTAGAGCACTGGGGAGTATACTTTAAGCACAATTGACTAACATGTTCAGAAATGATAGAGATACCTTTGTCATAAATAATAAAATTTTACTCAGACATTGCTTATTACTTGATAATGTTGCTGCTGAACTTTCAGGTCACTAATACAAATTAAGATTTCTTTTAGGTACAAAATTCTATCAAAATATAATGAAATTATATCATGTAAAAAAAGTCAACAACAAATAGCACACTAGGGGAAAGAGCAATATTTAAATAAAATACCTTCAATTTTCCCTGAATGCAAGTAATAGCTTCTATTTTATCATATTTTTATAGTTTCCTTGATAGAAAAGTGAGATCAGGAGCAAGACCCTTATTTTCGATCACTTGGTCACTGGACAGTATTTTTCTCTTGAGATAAGGTTATCTCCTGAGGTTTGAAAAATTATTTTGACCGTCATCTTTCTCATGTAAATCTTACTTCCAACCTGAAATGAGACCAATTCCAGTATGGAGACCTTGGTTACAAATTATCTATGACTAAAATCATTATACTGGGAAATTGAAGTTCAAACTAGTATGTTTGAATTATGGTATAGTCATTGAAAGGATCTGCTTTTCAGGTTTTCTGTTATCTTAAAGCCTGCTTTACCCAACTGCTCCATTCAAGAAAACATGGTATGATCTGAGAGCTAAAGGCACAAGGTTGTTTTAATTTTCACTTGTTACCACTTTTATTTTTATAGATAAGTATTGTCCAAACAAAACAGATACAACTAGTATGTTACAGATAAAAAGATGAATCAAAATGTGCCCTGTTTAGAGGGGAAAAAAGTATACCTTAAAAAGAGAATGTGGCCCAATAGATGAATGGATAAAGATGTGGTACATATACACAATGGAATATTATTCAGCTATAAAGAGAAATGAAATCCTCCCATTTGCAACAACATGGATGGAACCAGAGGGTATTATGCTCACCGAAATAAGCCAGGTGGAGAAAGACAAATACCATATGATTTCATTTATTTGTGGAGTATAAAAGCAAAGCAAAACAGAAGGAACAAAATAGCAGTAGACTCATAGACACTGAAAAGGGACTAGTGGTTACCAAGGGAGAGGGGTTGGGGTGGGAGGAGAGGGGGAAGGGGATAAAAGGGCACAATAATTTGCAATCACAATATAAGTCGGTCACAGGGACCATAGTACAGCATGGAGAATAAATACAGTTAGTGATTGTGTAGCATCTTACTAAGTTGATATATAGTAACCACACCAGGGGGTGTGAGGATTTAGTAATATGGGTACCACCAGCAAAATCAATGTGTTGCATATTTGAAACCAACATAAGATTGTATATCCATGACACTTTAATTAAAAAAAAAGAATGTGGTCAAATATTTTTCAAAAATAGTATTTGAATGAATAAATGAATAAATAAATCTATCAACTACCTATCACACATACAGTGTGAGAAGCTCAGTGCTAGTTGGCAGAAAGACAAAGATTCATATGTTACAAAAACCATTGGGAATTCAATCTAATGAACACTCTTTGGCCAAATGAGCAATATTTGGAATCTTCCCATTGTAAAATTTCAGAGTTTCCATAATAACTTTTTCTTTTTAGCTCTTCTTACAACATACACATTTTATTTGTGCATATAGTATGAAGTGGCCATCTTAAATGGCACTTTTTCAAGTCCTTAGTTCATTTTCTGCTCCTATGTGCCAAATAATCCCTTTCTTCTCCATTAACTAGTTATGCATGCTTTTTTATACATTAAATTGTTACATATAATAGAAATAAATGGACTAGGGTTTAAGACTATATATGCATATGTGTGTATATGTACATCAATATATTTTAAAGGAATATTATCAGAGCTATTCCTTCCTCATGCCTAATTATTATTCCAGCACTTACCTTTTTATTATTGCAGCTTAAGTATGTCTTAACAAATGGCAGGGTTTACCTTAGCTCTAATACATTTCATGTTCAAACTTCTTTTTTGCATTTTGTCTGTTTAGTCCTTTAGCACATTTTAGGACCCCACTCCCCAATTTGTTTAGGATATTTATTGAAATAACATTACATGTATACATTATTGGGCAAAAATTAGTGCTTTCATAGTGTTTAGTTTCCCTAATCATGAATATGGTTTAGCTGTACATTTGTTAGTCTTTTAATATATCTTTTAACAATATTACTTAATTTTATTCATATAAATGACATACTTCCCTTGAGAAGGTTTTTTTTACAACTACCAAGATATTTAAAAGAATATTTTTGTTTCTTTTGCAAATAACTTTTCTTTAAAACTTCTATTTTCCATAATTGTCCAGGTAGGCTATTAATTTTCTGTATTCAAGATATACTGAGTTTTTATTTTTCTGGCCTTTGTAAGTTTATAGCACAGCTTCAAAAATGGAAACTATGTCTTCCAATATTTATAATTCCTATTTGTGTTAAAAGTCTAATTCCACAGTTAAGAAAGTGATGATACTGTGGCAGCCTTATTGAGGTCTATATTTCAACAGAAACAGATAGTTTTGATTCTTGTTACAGATGTGAGTCCAAACTGGATCTAAAGACCACAGAACTGGTCTGTGCTGAGTTCCACTTTAATTTCTTCTCCAAACCTGTCAGGTTTGCCTTATTCCTATAAATATGTGGTCTTTCGAAGAAACAAGGCAGACAACATTGTTTATTTTCCTCTTTACTGTCAATATCGTCAAGTCAGTATTTCAGTTCAGTCAATGTTTAGCCAGTCTTATACTCAATATTTTACTTCTCCTTTTGCAAAAAACTCATTGCTCAAACTTACTCATCACTTAGAGAATGCAACAATTTGTAACTTCCTTAGGGAAACTTTCTCTGAAATTTTCATTGTTTCCAGTGAATTTTATGTTGATTTTCCAAAAATCATAATATGTGGCAAATCGTTTGAAAAAATCATTCTTCTAGTGAACTTTCATTCTTCTTTTTTCTGACAACTTATATTTGATCATAACAATTCTCCTTGGGTGCCTATTAAGATCTGATCACTATGCTAATGAGCCACAGAAAGTACTGAAGAAATACAAGAAATGCCCCCAAACTGTAAAAATCTAAGAGGAAGTATGAAACGTGGAGTCTCTAGGCCTTATTGCAGAGGTCTTTGAAGAATGAGTAGCATTTAAGGAGGAAGATAGAAAGGGCTTGGAGAGCTGGCATACTAGCAAAGAGGGGAGCCTGAATGCCCAGAGGCAAGTCCCTGGTGAGCACTGGCTGAACAGAGAAATGGCAGGTGATACTGGAAAGCTCAAGGGACCACATCTCCCTGCACTTTATCCCAACCTGTACCACTCTTATGGTAAATATTTCAGTTTTATTTTTACTCAAAATAAAGTTACTTAACATGTTATGATATGAAGAAAATTTGGTGAAAATCCTTCATTGTCTCTTATTATTAGATTACAACCAGAAAAAAGGAAGAAAATAACAAACTAGGGACATGTTGAGAATCTAAAATGGCTCTAAAATAAAGGGTTCACATCTTATATTTAAGTATCAACTCTTCTTGTTTAAGAACTTGCATGAATTGATTTTCACAAGAGTAAAATAAACACGCAATTTGTTAGACACCGTGGATTTATAAAATCACAGAAGTAAGTCTTTTAACCTTTATTCATAAAGGATTAGTTGGGAGAAATTTTTAACTTTATTTTAAGGACATATTTTCAGAATTAAATAGCTTACAATGGCCCAGTCTAAAGGAATTCACTGCATGTCCAATTTAGGGCCAGCTTATCATTTACCTGTGACAACTGATGCCTAAACAACATATATGATTTCATTTTATTTTTTTAAATCGAAATATAGGTGATACATACAATATTGGTTTCAAGTATACAACACAGTGGTTCAACAGTTACACACACTATTAAATCTTTGCCCCCACTACCACAGTTACTGTCAACAAAGGAAGATGTTACAGAATCACTGGCTATATTCTCCATGCTGTACTTCCATCCCTGTCACCAACTTATATTATAATTGAGATTTTCGTGCCTCTTTATCCTCTTCACCTGTTTCACTGCCCCACCCCAACCCCTCTCCCATAGTAACCGCCAGTGACTTCTCAGTGTCTGAGCCTACTACTCTTTTGTTCATTTTGCTTTGTTTCATTTTTTACTTAGTTACAGAACACATCTAAAATGCGCAATCTGTGTACCTTCAATTGCATTGTAATATATTCATAATCTATTCAAATTAGGAAATACAAGGAATACATCTGAACAGAGTTTTCACTTTGGTGGGTAGAGAGAAATTAGTAAATTAATGTAGAGGTTGATTAGTGAAAGATACCCTATTGACCTGAACGACTTTACCTGCTGAGCAGTTTATACACAGTAACTAATTTACAGACTGGGAAAATCTTATTACTTGTTTTCTCTCTTACTCCTAATATATTGTTCAAAAAAACCTTTCAAAACAGTGTAATAAGTTGTAGGAACAGATATGGGACCATAATAATCCAGACAAGCAACTGAAAAGAAATGAATTCAGTTTCATAGCATGTGAAAAAGCCAAATTTTGTTTAACTTTTATAGGACAACAGGAGAACTAAGAATCAATGGGATAAAAACATTCTTTACAAGCAACTTTTCTATCCCATTTTAATTCCTCTTCCAGAATTACCCAGAGTATTTGATTGGCAGGAGGAGGATATAACCTTAACTCAGTGGTTGTGCAAATGTGGTCTGCAGACCCCTGAAGTCCCTTAGATCCTCTGAGGGGGTCTATGAAGACAAAACTATTTTTATGGTTCACTAAGATGTTACTTGTTTTTTCCCTGTGTTGGCATTTTTCACTGATCGTGCACAAACAACATGGGGTAAACTGCTGGTGTCTTAAGGCAGTGACACTTAACTATAGTAGTAGTCATTATATTCCTCATTAAAGAATATTAAAAAAAACCAGTTTCACTTCAATTTCCTTTAAACAATAAAAATGATTCATTTTATTATCTTGTCCCTTGGGTATGTCTTTTTAATATTCTGTGAAACAAAACGGGAAATATATAGAAAACACTTGTGTGCTGAAGTCAGATGCCTATCACAAGGAAAGCACTACAGCAGTGCCCCTTTATCTGCGGTTTAGCTTCCCGTGGTTTCAGTTACCCATGGCCAGCCGTGGTCTGGGAGTAATCTTCCAGTAGTAATTTTCCTTCTGCCCTGTCATCAGAAGGTCAGTAATAACCTAATGCTATGTCACAATGCATACATGTCATTCAGCTCACTTCATCTCATCAGGTAGGCATTTTATCACCTCATATCACCACAAGAAGACCGAGTATGATGAGATATTTTGAGAGAGAGGAAACCACATTCACATAACTTTTATGACAGTATATTGTTGTAACTGTTCTGTTTTTATTAGTTATTGTTAATCTCTTACTATGCCTAATTTATAAATTAAACTTTATCATAGGTAAGTATGTATAGGAAAAAATATAGTATATATAGGGGTCAGTACTATCCTTAGTTACTATCTGCAGTTTTTGGCATCCGCTGGGGGTCTTGAAACATTTCCCATAGATCAGGGGGCACTACGGTATTGGGATTGTTTGGGGTGTAAGCTGATTTTCTGATGAGACTGGCAGTGAGATTGATCAATATGATTTTATTTTTAAATATTGCATAATAAAATGTATCAGCATTTGGAAGATTTGAAGCAACCTGATATTTTCCAAAAGTCTAATATTGTATTTCAATGTCACATGTAGGTAAAGGATCCAAAGTGCCAAATAAACCAGTGGGTTTTAATCTAACAGTGTTCAAAATGTTTACTGATAGCTTCAAATTCTATATTGAAACTAACCTTAAAAAAGCCACATTTGTCAAGTTTTGGTGTTGTATCAAAGAATAATATCCATAATTACCCAAAAAGTCTATTAAAATACACCTCCCTTTTCCAACCACATATGTGGGAGGTCAGATTTTCTTGATATACTTTAAAATCACAACAGATTTGAGTGCAGAAGCAGATTGGAGCATTAAGCCAGATGTTATAGGATTTCAAAAAATGCAAAGTAATGCCACTTTTTTCATAACTATAGTTATTTTTCAAAAAATATATTAGTTATGGTTTCATGTAATGGGTTGTTTATTATTTTAAAATAAATTGTTAAGTATGTTAAAAGTTTGACTTTTAATTTCTACCATGATAACTCTTGGTAGATGTAACATATAAACAGGAGCTTTTTGGGGTCTTCAATAACTTTTAAGAATGAAAAGTGTTTCTAAGGCAAACAAATTTTGTGAACCAATATCTAAATGAATCCTTTAAATATTTGGAATTATATTTTATTATTGCTTAAGAGATGAAAGGTAAAGAGTTATAGCATCCTTTTATCTTTTTTTTTTCTTTTTTAAGAATAAAAGGACTGCCATTCTTTTAAAGGTCATGTCCAAATGAGCGTAATGAATTTCGTGTAGATCACTTGGAATTTCAACCCCACCGCTTACACGCTATATAACCTTGACCAGGCTGTTTTCTCTCTCCAAGACCAAGTTTGTCATCTGAAAAATGAGAATAATAATAATACCTACCTCAACAGTGTTATGAGGATTCAATGAGATAATCCATGTTAAGTACTTGAACACAATGTCTGACACTATTTGTTGTATTGTTCTGAGGATAGCTCCCTCCTTGATTTCAGAGTAACAAAATGTGAATGATAGCTTGAATATGTTTTGAAGTTTTCAGATGTCTATATGAACCTGCTCTATATAATCCAAATATTATTCTATTACTTCATGGAATTGTAGGGAAAAATATTTAAGGGAAATTTGTAATGGCTTTTAGAAACATAGGCACAGAATCTTCTTTCCTGTCTTTGGGAAAGACGGTGTTTTCTGAACATTGTCAATGTTCAATCTTATGATTTAGAATTATTTTTGTGCTGAGTCCTCTTTAATGAATCAACCTAGTAGGAAGATTAGAATCTGCCAATACGCTAGTTATGCTTCAATATAACTGAAAGAAAGAGGTTAATTTAAGACATTGAACAACCTGTCTTTTGACACAAGTCAATCAGTAAGGATTCCAACACTAATCAAAGAGAAGAATTAACTCTGACTGGGAGCTGACTGGGTCACAGGAGGTGCTATGTAGTTACTTGTAGTGATCTCTAATCTTCGTAACGCATCTGAGAGGTAGGTATAACTATTCCCATTTTACAGGTGGGGAAACGGAGTCCCAGACAACTGTAACTTTCCTAAGATGGTGAGGGAAAAGAAGTAACAAAGCATTAGCCTTTTCTGACTGAGAGGAGACAGAAAATTTCAAATATAATAGATCAGTGACATTACAAGGCTGGAAAGTAATGATGCTCATTTGTTTTCTATTAACTATAAGGGTGGAAAGAAAATGGCAGGTTGAACGTGCCATATGGAGTAAATAATGGGAAGACTGCTGCTTGATGGTAAACACCATGGCAGCACCTATAAAATCCCAAAACAACTTCCAGGTAAGCATACTCTGTGGAAAGAGTCAAACTGTTAATGTGATATAATGTAGACAAAGTAGTCACTTAGTTGAGCAATAACTTCACTTCCCACTTTGGTTTTCTTCATTCTACAGCCTAGAAAAGTAAACATACTAATGTAGATACTAACACCACTTGGATTCTAAAAATTACTTTAATCCTAACTTCATGTGTTTTCATCTTGCATCCTCCAAAAGAATTTATGAGAACAAATGAGGCAGAAGTCAAAGTTGAACCATGTAAGGCGTCATTTTTATAATCCTAGGATTATTCAGCATACACAAGGTTTGGAAAGTTTACTATAAATCTCTGAATAATCACAGATTAGGACACTGGGTAGTTGGACAGAAAGCTAGAATCAATTCCCTTTCTACATTCAAAACATGGTCTTATAAATGTAAATATGCAGCTTGAGTAATTGAATAGTAGATGTTTAAAACAGTGAGATATGATACCATATTTCCCTCTTTCTCTGCAATTTTATTGAAAAGAATGAAAGAGAAATCAAGGCTTTTTATCTGTAAAGAAGTTGGAAAAGCCATAACAACAGGATAACTTTAGGTGCGATTCTTCAGTGATTACTCTCTGGCATTAAGAAAATTAGACAGCTTTTCTATATACCTTTTCAAAAAAAATTGACATATTTATTGTTTCATTTCTTTGACAAGTCTGCGGTTTACTGAAAAGATACAGAATAAATATGATGAGCTCTGATTTTAAAACTTTAAACCTATCTTCTAAGTGTCCAAGCTACATTTCTTTAATCATTAAAGATAAATGCAAAAATGTCTATATGAAATAAGGTATGTTAAGGAAAGATTTTTGTGTTATGCATACAAAGGTTTACCAAATCTGGAAAGATATAGTTAAAAAAAATAAGGGAAAGTGAATCCAGAATTTCCCACATTTGAAGTGTACTGTATATACATTGAAAGAAGAAATGCCTAACAGAAATACCCTCAGTACTCTAATTTGGGTCATAATACTCAAGATTCTCTTAATGTTTCAAACAGAGACCCTGATGCACCTTGGCAGAAGAATCCAAACATTGTTTTTTACATGTTTTGAGCTAAAAATCATCAATTTTACACACTCTAAGTAAGAATGGTGCTTAAAAAGTCCGTGATTCTTATAATCTACATTAGCCAGTAACATGACTTTTATGCCCTTTAAAATGCTGCTTAACAGTCAAACTGATTTTATATGTTTAAATTAATAATGGGAAAGCACATGCCATATATGTGTATTTTTATTAAGGTATTATTGATATACACTCTTATGAAGGTTTCACATAAAAAAACAATGTGGTTACTACATTCACCCACATTATCAAGCCCCCATCCATACCCCAATGCAGTCACTGTCCTTCAGTGTATGTAGTAAGATGCCACAGAGTCACTGTTTGCCTTCTCTGTGCTACACTGTTTTCCCCGTGATCCCCCACACCATGTGCACTAAACATAATGCCCCTCAATCCCCTTCTCCCACCCTCCCCACCACCCTCCCACTCCTTCCCCTTTGGTAACCACTAGATCCTTCTTGGAGTCTGAGTCTGCTGCTATTTTGTTCCTTCAGTTTTGCTTCGTTGTTATACGCCACAAATGAGGGAAATCATTTGGCACTTGTCTTTCTCCACCTGGCTTATTTCACTGAGCATAATATCCTCCAGCTCCACCCATGTTGTTGCAAATGGCAGGATTTGTTTCCTTCTTATGTACATGCCATATATTAAAAATGGTTTTATGACTTAACTAATAAATCATTTTTTTCTTTTTGGGGAACTTTTAGTCTGAGTATTTCTTTCTGTGAAAATTTTAGTCTGACTAAAAATTCAGTATTAGCCTTTTGATATTACTATGAAATATTTTATAAGACTTTGGTTCTGGCTTTGTATCGAGCTTATTCAGTTGGCTTAAATGACTACATTAGTTGTTAACAGTGAAACTTAATTCCTATCAGGTGAGCTAGGGACTACATCTGGGAACTGTTAGGACCTGAGATGCCACATGCGTGTATTTCAACAAGGAAAGGAAAACCGTTTTAGCCCACAGCTCTGAAGGCAGAAATGATTCCGAATTCAGTTGTTTTGTAGTATTTGGACCTTGTCCATGTATCAGTTACTATAAATCTTCCTCCTACATCTTGCCCTCCCCATCTGAAATAAGTAAAATGTGCTTTTATTAGTCTCTAGGTATTTGAATTTGCATATGGCACTCAAAAGCATTTTGCTTTGCATTTGCAAACTTCAGCTTTTTTTTTTGTTTTCAAATAATGTGTCTTCTTGTGAAGAATTACATGGAGAACATTTTGCTGTGAATAGTCATTTAAATTATTTGCTGGCTTTTTTCAGTTTCCTGGAGAACACTAAGGGTACGTGCACAATTTTTCTGGCTTGCCTTGGGAAAATCATATTGGAATGTGAATCCAAAGCACGGAAATTTGTGAAAGCAGAGTGTTATCCCCAAAGCGTCAAGCAGCCAAATGGTCCCAGTTTCAACAATGGTGCCAGGGTGTTTTTCAGAAAGACAGTTTCTGTTTAAATCCCTGCTTTCTGTCTAGCATCTATAGTTGGTCTATTTGTCCCGGAGAAAGACAAAGAGCCAGCAGCACCTGAAGCTTTTATCTTTTCCGTCCTTTGGAAAGTCACTTGCCATTTCTGTGGCTATTTCTTTATTTTATTGTATTAAATTGCTTACTGATCACAGTTGTAGAAGATTCATATTTTATAAAATACTACACATGTTTTAGACAATATAGTACCTTTTATATTAACATGTAAACAAATCTGATAGATCAAAGACTAGGTTTGGGATGAATAGCATTTATCATTCATGCACTTATTCATATATAGATATTTATGAAGTATATACAAGGCAGTTGCTAGGTTTTGTGAAGCTGTAAAAAGATGAATCAGACACAGATCTAATCTCATTTCTAATAAGTCATTGAAAAATATAAAAAATACAGCATTATATAGAGAGCTAAATAAAAGCCAAAGGGAGAAGGGGTGGTGTGAGAGAGCGAGAAACTAGGAATGATGTAAACAAACATGGCAAAATGTTAACGATTGCTGAGTTTTGGATGATGAGTATAAAGGAGGTCTTTGTACTATTCTTATAACATTTCTGTGCGTTAGACATTATTTTAAAATAAAGTCATCGAGTGCTCTGAAAAAGAAAAGTAGCTGAAATATCTAAGGGGCTGAGGCTTTGTGATGTCTAGTCCTGTTCAATCGCATCTCATGTCTCTTTTATGTCCATACGGTCGCTGGAATCATTTTTAAACTTGGGAGGCACTCGATAAACGTATAAACATCGAGTGTTTCTTTTTTTCTTGGAATTCCAGTTTTCAGGCTGAATTTTTTCAGATAAGACCATAAAACTATTGTGAACTGCATATACAATACACGAGAGAAAATATGCAAGAGACAACTTTGTAAACGGCTATGTGTAATTCTCACCAAGTAGAGGGCAGTGGATTTAGAGTGATCGCTTTTACCATCTACTATTAATTTAAAACTCTATCCTCACTCTCAAACTGTAGGCAAATTGTAAGCTGGAGTTTTATCTTTCTCATCTTTGTACATCCAGCAGAGATCGTTCTGTGTAGTTAGTGCTCGATACATGTTTGCTGACTGTATGAATGAATAAAAACAGAATCAAACATTTTTGTGCCAAAGATCTTCAAATTGATTTCTCTTTTTTTTTGTTTCTTACACCAAGGTGACACTGATCTTCATGAGGCTGAGTTAGCCCAGAGTGTAAAATTTGATCCATATGATTCTTTATGACAGACTTTCTAACTAGAACTGTTATGTGGAAACTATGTTTAGGAAAAGGTGTACAGAGTTTGTCAAAAGAAAGCAGATTTCAAAGCTGGTGAATATTAATGGTCAGCTAATATAGTTGGCATTTGGTTAAATAATATGTTTTAATGTGCCTCTTTAAAATCAAAAGCCCTATATTATGTATATATTTTTTGAATGACATCTGAATAAAAATGTAAAAGGCATCTAAAGATATGAAGGACACTTCTGGACTTGGAGAAACCTCTCAGGTTTGATAATAACATTTTGAGGCATCTAAATTCATACTTATTGTCACCTAAGTGAACATCAATGCTGCCACTGGATCTTATACAAATATTCAGATTTTTGTTTTCTTCATTATTCTGAAGGTTATCTCCCTGGTCGCTATGAAAATCAGGTGACAACCATTTCCCATGATGCTTTAAGGGCTGTCAAACTGTCCATCAAGCTGTCACCTGACCAATCGTTCCCATGGTTCTTTTAGTCTTCCAGTATGATAAGTTGAAAGGCAGTATTATCAGTCTGTTGTGAAGAGGAACTGTTTGGGCTTTGATAAGATATCACTACTCCCAGGTGAGAGGCGGCTGACAGCACGTCAAGGCAAACAACATGTAGAAACACTGAACAGGGGAGCACAGGTTTACAAACATCTGTTGTCATTATTACTTTTCTTGGGGTTTAAGTTTCTGACTCATCCTTAGATAATTCAAGAACAGATATTTTGCTTTCTAGCTTGCAAATAACAATTGCTGCTCTTTTCCTCTTGGGAGAAGAATTTTAAAATTAAAAACATATCTGCCTACCTTTGTGATTCATGGTTCATAAGCTTCCCACCTTGTAACCAACAAGTTCTGTATTTCTGCTGATGCCATCATTTGCTTTTTTAAAAAAGTATTTGAGAATAAATATATTTCACTGCAACAAATAGTTGGACTGGGAGCTAAATAATAAGATGAATTACTCATGCCTATGGGCGATTATTAATGTACCAATACACGAAAATGGTGGTTTAAGTGTTGGCGTATATTAGTTAATTTAAATTTTAGTATTGATGATAAGGTTAATGAGTCCAGTATTTCATGAGAAATAAGGCTTGTGGCTTATTATCAGCTTCACTTTTTAGTTGTTTTGAATTATGTTAATATAAATCTAAAAACTTTAATTTACATACAAGACATGAAAAGAGGGGAAGACATTGTCCTTGATGAGTCAATATCATAGAATTGAGATAAAGAAACCTATTTGTAAAGGCAGGGGAGGGTGTGAGGAGAAGGCTTTCTGAAGAAATCTTTCTGGGAAGTGTAAGTATTTTATTAGAGAAAGAGTTTTACATTTAGGATTTACTCTTGGACTGAAATATCTAAATAGGTGTCAATAGAAACTTAAGTATTAAAAGCTGGATACTTGAATCCTTACTATATGTAAATATAATTTTTTTATTTAGAAGTTGCTAAGTTTCTTTTTTGTGATTTTTCCTTTTTCTTTTCTTTTCCTGTTACTTTGATGACTTGTGATGACAGGTTTTCTATGTGTTCTGTGCCCTTATATACTATCATTATATGAACACCTGAACACACCATATTAGAGATTCCTCAGGGAAAATAATCTGTTATTATTTATTGTGGTTTTAGCAAAATAAAAGTACTGTAGTTGGTTGCTAACATCACCACCTTGTGTACAAATATTTTTTTGCATGCAGTTTCCTAATGTCATTAGGCAGTATTGTAATTTCATTACAGGGTAATGCAGCACTTCCATTGCAGACAACATTTAAATAATTTTGTAATTCAAAATCTGAAAAAATAAACTATGGTTTATTTTTTAGTCCTCTGTAATTATTTAACCACCTCATATTCCTCTATACTCATATAAGAATCAAAAATGCTCTAGAGCCCTCAAGAACTGAGAGTTTGTCAAAACACTTTGTAAAACAACAGCCAAGGAATTCAGAGTAAGAAGGAAAAGAAAAAATTAAATGTCCTGAATATTCTTAATAATACCAACATTATATGTAGCCAGTGCCTACAGTATATGATAGATAAAGTCTAACAAATCTTTTTCCCTAAGCATTTTTAGCTCACCCAGTGGGCTAATATTGGAAATTATTACTTACTTGGAAGTATCATTTTGATCTCTATTTAAAGATGAGGAGAACCTCTTGATTAAGTTCAGAATATCAAACTTCTTTTTCTAGTGGCTTCTGGCATGTCAGAATCCCACAGCAAGCTTTATAATTTTCAATACTTCCTGGAGATTAATGAAGTTAAGTTGACTGGACTCCATTACTTTTCCAAAACGACATAACAAAGGAGATCTAATGAAGGAGGTAGTGGCTAGTGGGGAAAACACCAGAATATTCAGTAAATTCAGTGTAGGTCCCAAATGAAACATACAAACATGCTTCCTGTTACTCTCTCTCTCACAATAAAAATTCCAACCCATTTCTAGAAGAGAACAATTTCACATTTGGATTTTTGTGTTACTTTCTTTTACAGTTTCTCAGTCTTTGTGTAAGTGAACTTATATTAAGCTTCATTACCTCACATAGTAGCTAAATAAGAACTATTATGAGTTGTTGAAAGTAGCATTCAATGCTTCTTTCACTTCCAGAATTTTCCTACATAAGGTTTGAGTATACGGTAAGAACTTAAAAATGTTCCTAAAGATCCAAGTCAACACAGCAATCCAAATTGTGTGTGTATCCGACTGTGAGAAACTTGAGTATTTTCAAATGGAAATTCATTTGCTAAGCCTAAGAGATCTTGCTATATTTACTAAGGATTAGTTAGTTCAGTTTTCTTCTAGTTTTGACCTTAATAGGCTCTTCTCATAAAATATTTAGAAAATCTTGGAAAGGTAGGTAGCTTTGACCAAATGAATTTGAGGGTATTTTGCTGATAAACTCAGCAGCAAAATCACAAAGTAAGATTAGATTTCAGTCCCTCTTATGATAAAAATTTCTTGTCAAGTCTTTTAGCTCGTTTCTAACTAATCACATATAGAAACATTATTAAAAGGAAATGGAGTGTCTCAAGATTATTTCTCATGATTTTTTTCTATGCTATATTAATATTAACAGTATATTCATAGATTATCTCATGGTTTCCAAAGTACAAAATGATTTGATTTCTTCTGTGTCAACTTCAATACTATGAGGTTGGTAGGGAAGGTACCCAGTTTCACAGATGAGCAAATTGAGGATCAGAGGCATGCCAGGGACATGCTCATGATCATATACAGTTGTTAGTAGCAGAGCCAGTGAAGAACTTGGGTTTTCTGATTCTTAGTTCAGTATTACGTCCTCCACTCTCACACAGCTCTTTCTTTGGGGACAAGTTTAGCACTTTTAAAGTGTAGATATTAGGAGTGAAGAGCATTTTGGAAGATGTCTCCCCCATGTTTGGTGGAAGTCTAACCATGTAGTATTCTATGCTGGAAAGTCACGCAGGTGCCAGGCTGCCAAATACATGAGATGGGTTACCCTCACTCCTTACTTATACCTTAAGTTCTTAGCTTAGAATCAAATACAGAGTCACTATGGTAGACTGTTTTATTTAGTTCTGACAACAAACATGTATATACTTAAATGCATGGCAAATATGTAGAAGTGATTTTTTAAAAAGCACAAAATAAAAATTTTTGAAATATGCCTAAGGGGAATAAAAACCTACAGACACTCTCATGGATATTACTATAGATGGCATCAGGCTTCCCAACCAGTGTTAGTTACTTAATATTAAACAATTGTTTCAAGTGTCTGATGTTTAAAAGAGGCCAACCCCTAATGATATTTAAAGGGAGGAGATGAACTTGCAAAAGCTTCAGAATGTTTGGTGGATGTTTTCCCTTTGTGTTGCATCTACTTATGTCAAGCCATGTGAATTGAATAAAGCTGATAAAAGTCTAACATAAAACATTCATCTTTTTGATTGGTGTCTTACCAATGGGTTTCAGGTAAATTTGCTACGGATTCAGTGAGACCTAGGAATGACAATGGAATGTTCTTGGGGTAAATGGGTTTATTACCCAACTTGTTCTGGTGATAGGTCAAGCATTAGAATTATGTCTGCATCCAACAGTCTGCAGGTCTGTAATCTTCCTTCATCTCTGCCTCTGTGCAGAGCTTTTTATATAGTGATGTGGTGTGTGGAAGCAGTAGCCTGGCAGCAGGCCAATTACATATTCAAGTAGTTTAGGTCCAGGTGAGGATGCTGGCCACAGGAATCTTCACTTTTTCCACACTCCACCCCTCTAGGATTCTCGCCTCACAATCTATATGCTCTCAATCGTCAGCTATGGTCCCTGCGCAAGAAAGCTGGAGTATTGTAACCCGATTCCACTACAGCAATAAAGGATAACAATAGCATAGAGATAATAACAAAAATTAAGATACAACAAAATTTTGATACAGGTAACAAAAATTATAATAATCCTCAAGCCTGAGGGGGTAATTTCAGCTATATTCAAAACCAGTTCTACTCAGATGAGTTCATGACTCACACTTAGTAGTGGTATACATAGGGAGCTCCATGCACCCCAGTGAGTAGCAGTTGTATTTTTTTTTTTTGCTAGTGTGTGCCCAATCCACAAAATTCTTAAGGGCAATAAGACACATGTTTTAAAGGCACCAACATAGGCAAATCTTGTCCATCAGGTAGGATTCAGTCAAGAGAGTGGTCCTATGATAGGACTGTAGCAGGAAGAGGGTCCCGTCAAGGTCTGTTATACCATGCCTTTACTCCTCTCTCCCTGGGGGTTACTGAGGGGTCTATATATAGTGCTACTAGAGGTGCATGCACATAATGATAAAACAAAACTCCCTGGTAAGATGCTCCTACCTTCTGGCTGCTCAGGGTATACTACTGTGATCTTTGGGGGCTGCTCTGCTGTTACTCCAGGAATACACAGGAGGCCAGCTTCCAGGCCTTGTCCCCAAGGTGCCAGGATGGCCAGCCATTGCAAGTCCATGTGTTGAAATGTCCAAGGCCATATCCACTCAAGGAATCTCCAGGATTTAGTGCAGTTGGTGCTGGCAGCAAGATATTATTCTGGTGGCCAAACCTTGGCATCAGTGATTCTTCCTTGGTTTGTACTTGCAGTTGTATAGGGGAGGCAGCAATATGCATTAGCATGTCTATGGGGCTCAGGGCTCCCTTTGGGGGTTTCTCATTCAAACGCTGTAGCACGGTCCATAAGCGGACTGACCATCCCCGCAGACTATTGGTGTCTGATGTGCATTTTGTAATTGCTGCCTCAAGGCAGGATGAACTGTTAGGGAAGCCAGCTTTTCCACCTCTGATCCGTTCAGAACAATTCCATCCACCCCTAAATCCCACAGATGCAGAAGCCAAACTGATATTGACTCTGAGGGCTTTTGCCAAAACCAGGAGCCCAAATCCACCAGCTCAGCCTGAGTATAGGGGTGGAGTATACAGTGCTCCATAACATAGGGAGGGGGCTGCACCTCTTCTGGAGGAACCCTCAGTTGCTGTGTCTTTATTTTATTTACAACCACTGGCATGCTCTTAATAGAGGAGGGGTTGGTACCTCCAGCAACACCCTTTCATCCTCCCCAGCTACTCCATTTCCCATGCTGATGGCACCCCTTTCTCTCTCCTCCCCCGAGTGCCTCCTCTGCTACATCCTTTACATTTTCTACAGTGCCTTGCAGCATTGCTAGCTCAGTCTTCAATAGCTCTCTTATCTTCACCTCAATGCCTCACAGCTGGCGTTTTCCTGCCACCTCTGCCTGTGCTTCCCTGAGGAGTATGTCCTTCTCCTCCATGGCCTTTGCCTCCTTCAGAGCACCCGGCAGCGCTGCTGTCTCATTCTGTAAGGAATCTTGCACCTCCTCCACTGCACCTTGCAGCTCATGTTCTCCCACTGCCTCTTCTTGTGGTTTTTGCAGGGGTCCAGCCTTTACCTCTTCCACAGTACCTCCTACTAATGCCATCTCAGTCACCAACAAATTTTTTCCTCTCAACGGCACCTCGCAGCTGGCATTCTTGTGCTGCCTCCATTCATACCAATCAATGCCATTTCATTCTTCAATGAATTCACAGCAGTTCGCAGCTCATGTTCTTGTGCTGCCATTTCTTGTGTCTCTTTCAGAAGCCTTTTCTTCTCATTGTAGACTTTTTTAATACTGTGAGAAGCAGCCAACCCACAGTCTCCACTGCCTCACAGGCACTCTGTTTCTCAAAGGACCTACTTACTATACCAAGGGCCACTCCTACTGCCTCAGGTACCACCTCCACTTGCCTCCAGTCCGGGGTGGGGCCCAGTCCTCCAGTAGGCAAGCCACCTCAGACCACATACCCACTGGGGGACAATCCACTTTCTCCCCATTCACAGGGGCAGCCCACTGAAGCACCCCTCCCATAAGGGCAGCCTGTTCTTTTCCTTGGTCAACGATGATTCCTGTCAACATCACCAATTGTCTTGTCAATGGGTTTCAGCCCCCGACAAGTTCATATGGATTCAGTGAGACTGAGGAATGACAATGGAATATTCTTGGGGTGAAAGGGTTTATTACCCAGCTTTAGGTAATAAAGTGATAGGTTGAGCACTAGAATTAGGTCTGCATCCAACAGCCTGCAGGCCTATAATTTTCCCTCGTCTCTGCCTCCACACAGAGCACTGGGCAGAGCTTTTTATACAGTGACTCAGTCAATAATAGCTTATTGCCTCTGGGTGTAGAAGCAGTAGCCTAGCAGCAGGACAGTTACATCATCAAGTAGTTTAGGTTCAGGTGAGGATTCTGGCCATAGGAACCTTCACTTTATCCACAATTGGTTACTCATTTATGTAAAAAAATGCAGCAGAAATGAAAAACCATGTTGCCATATTTTAATAGGGATGATATTTTGAGACTACAAAAATAGAATAAAATGGCATGTATTTTTTTAAATCTCATTTTAATTTTTTAATTTACACAGAATAAACAAATACTACTTGGTGGAAATCACGTCACAATTTCTTACTTTTCCCAAAAGTTTCTGAGAATGAAACAGACTTCTGTAGGACAAATGCAGCTAAATGATCTCCCTGGCAACTATTTGAACTTACTTCCATGCCTGCGACATTAAGAAAATGTCACTTGAATGAAGATGAACTTGGACAAACCTATCACTAACTGGAAAAGAAAGAAGTAAACAGTGGAATTTGGTCTAAGCTACCTTTATATCCCTAACTCAAAATCATAACAGTAAAGTTCTTTACATGAGCAAGCTTGGGAACTGAAAGAAGGGACTGTCTAATTTATTTCTATGCATCAAGCCAAAGGAACGAAGAGACAACATCATTCTTCTCTGGTGGCCTCCTGTGCAAAATTTCTTTTCTTATCTTCCCATCTAGTCATATCTCTCTGCAGTTTGAATTACCCTCTTTTCCTCAGACTAGTAAGGCAGTGAAAGGATGTTTGTTCTGCTAATTAACTTTATTACCCTGATAACTCCCTGCAGCCTTTGACGAAAACAATTACCGTTACTCCTTTTTTCCCCCCACTGGTAAAAAAAAAAAAAAAAAAAAAGGGAAAAGAAAAAAAAGACTATTAATTAGAAACGAGGCCCAGGTCCCTGCCATGTTATCCTGCCACGTTCCCAGGCCCTCGAGCAGGATAGCATTACATTGTCAGTAGTAATTTAGCTCTCATCTGTCTCTGCTAATTATTGTCACATTCATCAAATTCATCAACAAAAGTGCTCTCAGAAGGATTGCATATTTGCAGTTAATACAGCATAAACTGGTATTACCCATCACCACATTTGTGATGATGAGAGGGACACAACTTATTCATCCCTAATTAGAGCAAGCTGGGTAATTAATTATGCATTCCGCCTTATTACTTCTGAGTTCCCAGATATTGTTTGTCTAAAAAGGGGGAGAAAGCAGGAGAGAGAAGCCTGAAAATGCAAAAAAAAAAAAAAGGGTGATGTGTTTTGTCACATGTGCTATGCCATAATTCCCACCTGACAAACTAGCTGAATCAGTGGAAAATTGCGAGTTGTCAGCAGCAGAATAAACTGCTGTAATAGCTGATTAATGATCAACACCTGTGACAGGTGCTGCACGGGACCGTAAACTTGGTTTGATTAACAGTCACTGGACGAATAAATATTAGTGACAGTCAGTGGAGAGCAAGTTTGCTTGTTTTCTTTCCTGTTAACAAATCGCACACATTAAAGTTATTGATATTTCTCTCTGAGACACTCTATTTTTTGTAGTTATCTGGCAACACTGGCGGTGAGTTATAATAGATTGTGTTTGTTTCTGTTCCGTGATTTTATTTCACAACTAAAATTGTATTTTGACAAGATGACCTGTAGGGGTTTAAATCTACCAGGTGTGGAAGAAGAGACTCAAAAACAACAGGATTCATCCTTCGTTTAATTTATGCTCACCTGTTAGTAATCTGTGTCTGCAGAGTACACATACATTTACATGCATATATTCATTATATCCATTTACATGTATGTACAATAACTATTAAGATATGCTCATGCTAAAAAAACACAGATGCAAACTTAGGATGTGTGATGTTCACTTATGTTTTAAAGTATTTTAATTGACTATTTTTTCTCATATTCGGGTATTTTCCCTGAAAACCCTGACAGTGTGAGTTCTCCCAATCCCAAGTAGAAGGGACCATTTTCCTCAGGCAGCTATTTAAAACTGCTTCCAGCTTGACTGCTTCTACTGAATTGACCAGTTACACACAGATTGGTCAGGAGGTGATTAACCTGTTGAGCTGACTGGTTATTAACCAAGGGTCAAATTTTGTGCATAGACAAGCAAAGGATCCCAGTCTGGGTTTTTGGTTTTGGCTTTTGGTCATAGAAAAGGAAGCCATTTGACTTCACTGTGTGATTTTAGATTGGGTGGAGAATGTTTAGTATTGTGGAACTTGGAATCCTAAAGATTTGCTTTCAAATTCTGGTTTGCTAACTAGCTGTGTGAATTTGTGTAAATTACTTAATCTGATTTTTCAGTTTCTCAACTGTAAAATGGGAACATTACCACCTATATCGCAGTGTTACTGTGAGGATTAAATGAGATGATGTATGTAAAGCACCTTAGAACAGTACCTAGCAAGAAAGTATGCAGTAACTAACAATGTAATTATTACTAACACAACTGCTTGAAATCTGAATAGTCAAATTACCTTTAGTTTCTATTTCACATGATCAAAAATCTGATTATCTTTTTTCTCCACATACTCCAAAATAACAAAAACATCAAAAAAAACTTTATGTTTGCTTATCCTGGAATGAAAACAGGAAAAAAATGAGTGTTATCACTGGGTAGTAGATATCTCAAGGTGCTACTCAGATATTTAGATGTTTCTTAGGAGCACAGAAGTTAGGATTGATGGGGTGGAGCAGAGGTTAGAAGAGAGCAGACCATTTTCTCCCAAGTCTGTAAGAATGTCTTCAGAAACTTCTGGGGTGACAGCAAGGACATATTTGAGTAATATTTATTCACCACGATCCCATATTCTGGTGGGATGGAGACAGTAAAGAGAAAAAAAAAAAGAAAGCAAAAATGACAAAAATTAAAAATAACACAAAAGCAAGGTCATTTTGATAATTTAGTATATACCTATTTTTGACCACCTAACAGTAAATGAATGTGATTGAAGTGCAGAGAGAGGCAGTATAGTGCAATTAACAATATTTGAAACAGTGTGAGAATAAAACTGCCATTATTTCTAGGACGTTAGGGAATATATCCCTATTGGATCACATTTACTCAACATCTAAAGCCAATTTATCTAGGCAGAAGAACAAAAATAAAGGAGGCTTACAGCTTTCATTGTATCTACACTGATCCTAAGAACATCCAGAAGTGGTTTCCATGAAGAATCATGATGAATTTTTTTTGAGGGGGGGGCATAGTGTTTCTAATTCTTTTAAATTTTAAGAAAGTGTTCCTTATAAAACTTTCAGGAAAAAATAGCAAGGCTATTAAATTATCAAGTATATCACCCTTCCTTGGTAATCACCAGTCAGTCATTCTGTACCGTTGCATATTGGAATAGCCTGGGAGAACTTTTTTTCTAAAAAAATACAGATGTCAGGAGCCTGATACTCTGGTTTACTGGTCTCAGGGAGCCCTTTGGGCATTAGCATGTTTAAAAAGTTCCCCAGGTGATGCTGAAACATATCCAAGCTTTAAAACTGGGGATAAATATATATAACTTAAAATAATGTAATAAGACAATGTAAAAAGTAAAATCCCCTCAGTTTATGGAACCGTTACTGTGAAATGGATGTGTAGAAACAAGTGCATCCCGTGTGGGAGCTTGAGAGTTATCTGAAGTTGCTACTGAAAGAATCATGATTGAATTATGTTTTTCTTCATTAACCCAGTCAGAGAAAAAAGATCTAATAATTCAAACAGTAAGAATGATATTCTGAATTCACCAGTTCACTTCATATCACTAACTAGAATTGCAAGGTCAATTGCCTTATCTCACTGGAAAAGATGACCCCGTTGGAGGTGATCCGACCATTTCTGTGGCTGACAGATGAATGGATGGTAGCAGGGCTGACTGATGGGTGTGACCTGCTTCAAGTAGATGATCCTGCCGCACAAGCCGTGACAGGAAATCAAGAGACAAGAATGTTCCTGCCATTTGGTACTTATAAACACGGATTAAAAATCAGGTAACAGATATTCCACGCCTGCTTCGGTCTACATTTTATTACAAGAGCTTTGATCATGCCAGCTGCCTGTGAGTGAGGGCATCCGTGGGAGGGTTTGTTGGTCTATCACTTCCTCATCGCTTCTCATGGTCAGACAACCCAGGTCACCACATGAAATAAATCGGAAATTGCCTGTTTGACTGAAACACTGATATTCCAGACTGTAATAGTTCCATTATGGAGGTAGTTCATTCTGTTAACTTCTACATCAATGTTCTAGAATTCCTGTAGCCTTAGAAAGTCTTAACTTAATATTGTGACTATTAAAAAAACTGAATTATGTGACATCAAATTTGCTCCAAACAAAAAAAGGAATCCATCTCTGGAAATGTAAAGAGAAAAAGTCTCACTTAGCACATGGGATTTTGGGGTCTATCAACAGGGAATGCCTTACTTCAAAGAATAACTTGATCCTACTGATTTTTCCATGGGCCAGAACAAGGGTGAGCAAACTGTGGCCGGTAGGGTGATCTGGCCTGCTACCTATTTTTGTAAGGTTTTACAAGCTAGGGAAGTTTTTAAATTTTTAAGTAATTGAAAAGCACTTAAAAAAAACCCTGTGATATGTGAAGGTTTTATGAAATTCAAGTTTCAGTGTCCATACATAAGGTTTTTTTTTTAATAGCCATGTTGTCTATGGCTATTTTTGTGTGAAAATGGCCAAGTTTAGTAAGTGTAACCAAGACCCATATATCCCACAAAACCTACAATATTTTCTGTTTAGTCCTTTCCAGAAAAAAATTTGCTTGCCTCTGCTCTAGGGTAGTGTTTCTCAAATTTTAACTTATATACAAACCTGAGATCTTTTTAAAATACAGATCTGATTTGGTGGGTCTAGAATGGAGCCTGAGATTTGATTCTGCATTTTTAACAGGCTACTTGGTACTGCCAATGCTTTTGGTTTGAGGCCCATACTTTAAGAAGCAAGACCACGAACCTCACCATACAGGCTCAGAAGAATGATGTCAGTCTGAGAAAGGGCAGACCTTTCAGGAATGCACTCATATTAACTAGACACACTGAGGTAGAAATCGAGAAACCAAATTTATTAATCTGTTAATGAGAAATATGATAGGGACTGATCAAAATATTCTGTTCCTACAGACATGCCACCTGAGATGCCCAATTAGAGAAGAAAGATAAGAATGGACAGAAAACAGTAGGAGATAGCTGCGTGTTTAGATTTTTCAAAGATTTCAGGCTAATAGAGAGATTTGCTAGCCTACTGCCACTGGCACCAGAGAGGTGGTTTAAATGTTTTTTTAAAACCATGCATGGTAAGATATGCAGATATGGAAACAACTGTCACGATGAAAGACATTTTGATATTCACAGATCCCTAGAACAGGAGGCATAGAACACTGTGCAGGGGCCACACAGAGAGGCACCGGGGCTGGGCAGGAGGCAGAGGGAGGGCGCGGAAGCAAGCACGGGCAAGAGTATTTACTGTGGTTTTTGAGGGAAGAAATGGGAGAGAGACAGGATAAGCAGGCAGGTCCTTGGTCCAGGGCACCCACCCTTCCCTAGGATGGTTATGGGCTGGATACTGCCCATACACACCTCTTTGATTTTTTTGTGTGTGTGTTTTTGTAGTTGACAAACCTCCCTTCTAATGGACACATTCTTCCCTCAGATCTGCTCATTCTTTTCATATGGAAAAGTCTGTCTGGTCTAAGGATCCTTCAGCCTCCTGTAACTGATTTTGTGTGTTGATTATCAAGTTTAACCTGGCTCCAATCCATCACATGCTGATTGCCTAGTTTAAATCAGAAAACAATCTTATTTCATTCACTACCAAATTGGAGAAGGGCTTTTCTCTATAGTGTCCAGCACAGACAACACTATATTTAATATATACAATAACTTCAACTTAACGTGTCTATTTAGACACGTGTACCTCCCTACTTCAGATCATGGAGTCCTCAGTCTTTTCCAGCAGGTCACAAATTGGTGACAGTGACGTTTAAGTGGTGGATCTGACTGGGGAACATTTTTTATGACACTATGGTCACTCAGAGGATGGAGGTGACATTGTGGTTGTCTATAAGCTTCTGGACATCGTGCCTGTCCCCAGAGAGGTGTCCATGGGCCATCAGGAGAGAGAAAAGCTGTAGCAGACACCCTCTGTGCAATTATCTACATTTTGACTTTGAGTGATCTCTCCAGGAGCCCAGCCCCAGCCACTCTAGCCAAAGAGCACTGCCTGGAATGGCAGTAACTTCATTCCACCTCTCATTTTCATCGCACAGCAGTTCCCTAGTCTTGGTTCACCATTTATTACATCTTATGAAATGATGCCATGCCATTAAAGGATTTCCCTGCAAATCTCATTTTAAACATAACTTTAAAATTACAAGGAGTAGCACTGAGAGATAACTGGATCTGTCTCCCTGTGCTCATCACTGGGTGACCGTGATCAAATCACTTACTCTCTTTGGCCATCAGTTTCCTCATCAAAAAAATAGAAGGATCTTGGATTATCTGATTCCTACAGACCCTTCCAGCTTTAAAATACTAAGCCCAACTGGAATGATTCTGTAAGATGCACATAAAAATGGGGTTCATTTCTTTGTTGCCCCATTCCTGGCATATGCCATATGGTGATTGAGACCCCCAGTTAGCTTTTATCTCTTTTTCCTGATGTTTTTGTTCCTTGTTTAAAAGTCTGTTCCCAATTTTCTTCATCTAAAAGGAAAAATAGCTGGGACAGATATTTGACTTTGTGTCCCTCAGCATTTTTAATAAAGGGCCCATCTAATAGATGTTGATTGAATCACATCAGTGTGGGAGTACCCTCCAAGCAAATAACTCTGGGGTAGCAGAATTGAAAAAGGTTGAGAGGAGGTAGTCCTGCACAATAAAGCAGGTCTTTGAGAAGCTAGTTGATTGAATGTGTGGCAATTCTTGCTATCGTATTGCAGTAACTACAGTTTATAAAATAATAAAATAATTTTATTTCTCTGGCAATGTTGAAAGAGAAACTGGATTTCAGATTTCTTTATGGTCCATCATATCTCTGATGATTAAAGTAATTTCTTGTAGATCTATAATTAGGTTCTATCTAAATCCTGCAAGGATCAAGGAAATTTTTGCATTGAGATTGGAATTTTCACATTATTCATGGCTTGTAGAAAGGAAGACAGTCTGTCTAGAATAATGACAGTGCCATACCTATATATGCTTTGTTGAATTTAAGAAAAATCTTAAGAAACATGTTTTCTTCTCCTAATGCATTTCCATTTATGTGCAATGTTTCTGATCAGAAAACTAAAAGGTAGCAGTAGGTGGGAATGGAGGGGAACAAATACAGAACTGGTGCCAACAGATGCAAAAATGTCATGAAAATCTTTGGCCCAGAAATAATAGCTTACCAAAATACACACACACAGTTGTTGGACTCTTGAACAGATACACAGCCGTCTGTATAGACAACAGTACTGTTGGCCAAGGGTCCCGGATGCAGGCCAACCTCCATCCAGATGCCACTGCCAGTGAGGAACCATTTGGCATCTAGTTCTCTAGCTGCCAAACTTATTTCCTCCTCTCTGGCATGAATTTTTATAGGGGCTGCTCACGTAAATTAAGACTCAGAAGAGTTCTGTATTAATATGCTGGAACAATGCAATGCCAGAGGAGCCCTTTATGCTATTTGAATGCTTTTATCCCTTTATTTTTTTTAAGTGTCAAAGAAGCTTGACTTTCATGTATTTGCCGACAGATAAATGCAATTGCTTTGGAAGTTAAGAATGATGTATTTTTTATTTCTTCCTGGAGCCAGCTTTCCTCAACTCAGAAATACCTTGAGCCTTTTAAAGCATAAGCAATCTGAAACACACAGCCAAAAAAAAAGAAAACCCCCGAAACAAACAAACAAACAAAAAAGAGAGAGAAAGAAAAGAAAAAAAAGAAATAAAGTACTTGTATACTGATAATTTTGGGTGAATGAAAGAAATTGTTCCTATTTCCTCAGCCCCAGCAAAGCACATACTGAAAAATCTGCTGTGGTCAGAAGAAGGCAAGAAGCACACATTTTTTTTCAGTGAAAATTGAATGGGTATCAGTATACTTCCAGGATAGTTCGCATGTAGCAACAACTTCCCAGGAAAAATAAAAAATCAACACGAGCACTGTCTCCTCACCTTGAAATCTTACCCAATTCCAATTTTTGCTTATGTGAGGTTGTGCCCGGCACTAGCACCTTTTAGTACTTTTTAGCCCCGCCCAGCAGGAGAGGCTTCCTTACCTAGGGCTTATTCCCTCCCTCACCTAAGCAGACAGAACTGGGCAGCCAGACAGAACTTGCTGAAAGAGCTGGGTTTTTTTTTCTGGGATCTTTGCAGAAGCAAACTTTTGAGAGCCATCTGCCCAGTGGGGAGAATTATCAGAGAATGGCATACTAGCTGATGATACTGGTGAATGCAGGAACATGCCATAGTTGAATTCACATATCTTATTTTGCATGGCAAACAGTACTTTCAATTTCAATTTTGTAATGTCAAAATAAAACATTAAACTGCTATCTCATGCTTCAAGAAAACAGGAAAAGCAAAGAGGTTAGGCTTCCATGGCTTATCTTGGTTCTGCTAGCTACTTTTGTATAAATGTAACACTTGAACTGAGGAAATATTTTTTGGTGGTTACTCCACATTTTGCCTCCAGTGTGCCCACAAAAATACAACGAACTCTTGAGGTTCACTTGTTAGAGTTTTGGTCACAAAGTAAGTGATCGTAACCATACAAGAAGCAATGTTTCCCTGGATACCTTCAGTAGGGCTGCAATATTAACTTTCTTTGAAGCAACATTAATTGCTTTCAATCTTTAAGTATCATTGACATTGATGAATCATCCTCAGAGAGACATGAACTAATGAATCAAATGATCATCATCGTATTCAGGAAAAAGAACATTTTTACAGCAAGGAATAATACATCAGGCAGCCTACTTACGTAATGCTACGTCACATAAAGATATCTTGATGAGCCATACAACCCTATCCAGGTATAACTGTGTGACTAATGCATTGAAGAGACAGCTTAATCATAGAAATGCATGTGGCCAGGCTCCACTGTGAAAAACATAGTATTTCATTTCCTTTTTCAACAACAACAAAAAAATCTACCAAGACAGAAGAATGGCTAACATGTTTTTGTGTAACTTTCCAGAAAGAATTGGAAGAGGATTTTTCATTAACATTCAGTTAATGAGAAATATGTAACTAACCAGGGTTCTTTAAACAGTTTTATTAATCAGTGTTTGACTTTCTCCGAAGACCTTCCCGATTTAAAGTTGTTACACCTTTTAAAGTTTTTCAGGTATATACATTACAAAAGAGGTAATACTGATTATAATGATGTTCTCATTAATGCTTTTTATAGTAATAATTTCCCTGGATCTTAGTTACTCTGGTTTCCTTTCGTAATGTTAAGTATGGGTTTTTTGGGTGACATAAAACCTAAAAAAATAGGGCAGAGTTCTCTAAATTTTCTTGGTATTTTTTTCATAGTGCCTTGAGGCCAAAGGAAATAGTTAATAGTTTCACTTACTGAGTAGTAAGGGTCCAAAGGACCTAGTAAGTATTTATATTTTAGCAACTTAGTAGCCTTTGAATAAAAAAATACATATAAATTGAAAGAAAAAAGTGTTTATTTTACTCTTAAACATTCACAATTACTAATAGGATGTGTCCACCTGTCAGCCTCTGCATAACTTCTCCATCTTTGGAATCATATTGGTTCCTACCACTCGTATTTCCTGTTCCACATTGATTTTAATGTGGTACTTGCTTTTTATCAAAGTAAGCACATGAGATCATCAGAAGAAAGGTAGAATAATCTAATGTTGAAGTTATGAACAACCTGGATCTGGTAGTTTACACACAGTCTGCATTTCCCTCAAAAATATAAAATATCCTACAGCACTCCCAGTGAGGGCACCATGGCATTCTGGGGCATCTCTGCACACAGTTTGGGGTTTGGGGTTTTAGGTCATGATGTATATGATGTCCTATCTTTCAGCATAAAGTATTTAAATATTTAAACTGTATTATTTATATGTGTCTTTCTGTGTATGTGTGTGTGTGTGAGAGAGAGAGGAACCCTGTTATTTAAAACCCAAACTGACTGTAGCCTTTTCCATCTTCCAAGGAAGGTGGCCTAATTCATATAAGAGCAGAATATCTCTAGGTTATTCTTCTCCTTTTGGTGGAAGGAAGAAGGGAGGGTAAGAGGCAGCACAAGAATGAGTCTGTTGATGTGCAATGAGATTCCAAAACCTAATTCAGACTAGACTAAAAAGCATGGAACTGCTCTGCAGAATAAAGTGCTCAGTGCAGTGAGAGCAAGGGGCATATGCAACATGGTGGGAAGCTGGACCTCCAAACAGCACAAGTGGCTGAGGGGATTTTTTTAAACAGCAAAATATGATATTCTACTTTGTTAGGCTACTGGGTTTTGAACCCAAACCATCTCCCCAAACCATCTCCTCAAACCTTCAGTGTAGTTCTCTATACACATGCCTTGTGGTCATGTTTTCTGGTTTTTGTTTGGTAGAAATCAGAGAAGTCTGAGGTACCCTTGGATCAGCCAGAAGAGGGAGCAGGGAGTGGTGATCCACGGGTGACACCAAGAACTCTGCGGAGGTGGGCTCTCAAAGCCAGAGGTGGCCATGACAACCACGTGTCCAGAAATGCCCAGAGAGCCTGGGGAGGAGAAGGATGGGGGGTTTGACAAGAGATGCTGGTAGATCACGAGCGACTGAGCAAAGGGCCACTGTTTGGGGGTAGTGAGAAGTCAGTGGAGAAATTGGGGATCTGCAGATAATGTAAATCTAGTGAAAAGAGCTGAGATTGGAGACAAGTATTTTGGGGGAGTCAAGAGACCCAGTCCCAACTGGAGGGCCAAGGCAGGGGTGTAGTCTGTATCCACAGGCAAAAGTGGCATAAAACATGACCTAAGAAAGCAGAACTGTTCAGGCTAGCAGCAAAGATTTTATATCAAATACTTGCCAGAATTGGGGTGATTCCCTCCTTTGGCTTGGCCTAGTTTTCTACTGTTAGATAAGCAAATAATGCAAAAATTTTAGTACTACAAGAAACTCAGAAACTAGGCAGAGTTATTTTGTGTCCCAGCAATTTTCTACTCAAGACATTATGATGTACAACACTCTTCCAGGATAAAGACCCTCAGAAAACTAGGAATTAAAGGGAACTTCCTCAACATGATAAATGGTATTAATGAAAAACCCACAACTAACATATTTAATAGTAAAAGACTGAAAGCTTCCCTCCTAAGAATAGGAGCAAGGTAAGAATACCCTGTTATTCAACATTGTTCTGGAAGTTCTAGCCAGAGCAACTATATAAGAAAAAAGCAATTCATGGCATCCAAATTGGAGAGAAAGAAGTAAAATTATCTCCATTCACAGATGACATGATCCCATGTATAGGAAGTCCCAAGAAATACACAAGAAAACTTAAATCTGATAAACAAATTTAGCAAAGTTGCAGAGTACAATATCAACTCACCAAAATCTGTTCTCTTCGTATACAACAAACATGAACAATCCAAAAAGGAAATAAAGAAGGCAATTCCATTTACAATAGCATCTAAAAGAATAAAAGATCTAGCAACAAACTTAACCAAGGAAGGGAAAGACTTGAACACTGAAAATTACAAACACTACTGAAAAGAAGTGAAAGATCTAAATAATTGGAAAGCCATCCCGTGTTCATAGATAGAAAGACAATGTTGTTAACACATCAATACTATTCAAAGCTATTTACAGATTAAATATAATTCCTATAAAAATTCGAACAGCCTTTTTGTTTTTCTGCAAAAACAGGAGAGGAAGTCCTCAAATTTCACATGGAATTGCAAGGGACCCAGAATAGCCAAAAAAATCTTGGAAAAGAATAAAGTTGGAGGACTCACCCAAGAGAAATCTGAAGCCTTATACATTGCTGGTAGGAATGTAAAGTGGGGCAGTGGAAACGAGTTTGGAAGTTCCTCAAAAAGCTAAACTATGTTACCCAGCAAATTCAACTCCTTGGTATCCAGGTGTATATCCAAAAGAAATGAAAATAGGATTCAACAGATACTTGTATGCAAGGTAGAATTATTCACAATAGCCAAAAGGTTAGAACAACCCAAGTGCCCATCAACGGATGAATGGATAAATAAAATGTGTATAGTAGATATAAAGAATATGATGTGGCCTTAAAAAGGAATAAAGTTCTGATACATGCTACAACATAGATGAATCTTGACAATATTATGCTAAGTGAAATAAACTGTACACAAAAGGACAAATATTGTATGATTCCACTTACATGAAATATCTAGAATAGGTAAACTCATAGAGAAAGGAAGTAAAATAGAGATTACTAGTGGGTGAGGGGAGGGAAAGTGGGGAGCTACTGCTTGAGAAGCGCAGAGTTTCTATGTGGGGTGACGAAAAGCTATGGAATAGTGATGGTCACACAACACTATGAATCTAATTAATGCTAATGAATTGTACATTTAAAATTATTAAAATTGTAGATTTTATAGTAAGTATATTCCACCACAATGAAAACTGTACAAAAAATTGGGCAATGTTATTTAGGGGAGCTGAGGGAGCAGTAAATTTCAGAAAAATTAATCTGTGTTTTAGGGTGTTAGAATTCTTATGATGGTACAATCTGAATAAATCACTCAGTCAAAAAAACCCCATTAGTATGCACCATTCAAATATCAAATATTAGTTTCAGGCCCCTGCTTTCTTCTTTTACAAAAGTCTAAGCATATCTACATTGTCAAGAGTGTAAGTAATCTGGGTATCTACTTCAAAGACATGCGTGGCTCTCTGGCCATTTTTGATTGACAGTGATGGCGTCTAATACTTCATTGGTGGGACTTACTGAACAGATACCATTTGGTTCTTTGGTTGCAACATTAAACAGAAAATGGGGAAATTTCTGAACAAAGATTCCCCACAAGAAAGTTGTAAGCATTGTCCTTTCCACGAATTCAGTAATATGAAATTTTTCTTTCTGAGCAAGTTGAACACGGAATTTGGGGTGACTTTCTCAAGAATATTAACTATCATCATTTATTATTTTCCTTACTTTTTTCCCCAGGAGGGTCTATAAAAGCAAGTTTGATCAAGGGTTCCTTAGAACAGGTTGTGATGTAGGTTATCTGGTTTTCTGAGGCTTGGGAGTTGAAATGAAGGGTTTCTAGGGCCAACAGACAGGATCTGGGCATTGGCCATGTGCGAGTTCTGCAGGACAGAGCTGGAGGAATGGGATCAGATGCAGCTACTGGTGCCCGAGCAGCAAGGGGAGATGGGGGGACAGCAGCAAACCTAACGTTCATTCTGAGTCAATCTCTTGATATCTGTCTGAAACCCTTCTTAAGGAATGAGGTGGGTTGAAATAAATGAGTAATAAATAATTCATGCTTCTGGCTTGGGGTTGAACATAAAAGCTGAACTCACAGGTGGGGGAGAGACAGCCTGGGCTAAAGGAAAATGGTACAGGAAGAACCAAAAGTGCTCTTATATTGCCGGCTATGAAACACTAATCAAATGTTAGTGTTTGGTTATTCATGATGTGGAATTTAAGACAGAGAATAGAAGGTTCCTGATCATCTTGGGAGCCCTGCTGGCAAAACATGGATGAAAGTAACCTCTTTTATCATTATACTACTGCAACATGGTGAGAATTAGGGTCTAAACAGGAAAAACCAAAGGTTCAAATGATCATGTTTTTAGGCTACAAAAAAGGAAAATCTCCCTAGTTTTAATCACAAATTTTAGACTTTTTCAAGTGGGTTTATTACTTTAAGTCTTGGGAAATAAACCTCCCTACAAAATAAAGAAGATGTCCTGTATAGCATAACCTAAAATAGATGGTGAAGTTGACCGAAGAAAGAAGGATTTTGGGTGCAACTGCTTACTTGCACTAGGAGCCAATAGCTAATACTGAGAGCTCACCATGTACTAGAAACGTTCTGGGTATTTTAAATGTATCAGGTTATTTAATTGTCACAAAAAGTTGTCTTAGACAAGTACTACTATTACACCCACTCCCTAAAGAGGAAGAAACTGAAGCAAGTAGAGGTAAAGTAACTCGCCCAAGAGCCCACAGCAAGTCCCAGTTTAAATGACAGCAGTTTGGCTCCAGAGCCCACACTCCCAACTACTGCAATATTCTCCCTTTCACAACCAGGGAGAAAGGCCTCTGTGGGTGGAGAGAAGAGATGCCATATCATTGCTTCAAAAGCATGGTCCAAAAGACATGAGTCCCTCATATGTTTTATGGCAGAAAAAGGACTCACTGGCAAAATGCTGGTTATTATATTTCCCTCTCCCCTACCAGCCCTACCCCCAATTGCAGACCCATTGTAAGAATGAGTGTTAAAGGCTCTGATCAATTTTGTCATAATAAATCTTTTTATAATTTGTTTCACTCAGCACAGGATCTTCATTTGTATGTTATTACCACATCTCAGAATCAGTACTATATACGTGATATTTGGGGAAATGTTGCATTAAAATGTAAAAATGCTCCTGTAGTAACTGGCCATGTTACAAAAATAATTGTTGTTAACAGTTTCTTTGACTAATGCAAGCCTGGAAGCTTATTTTTGAGAACCATATGTACTTAGTAAGGCAAACTCATTATTTAGATTTACTGAAATGGGTCTTAAAGATACAACCTTACACTGTGCCTTGATCAGGAAAATATTATCCAACTTGAATTTTTCTTTTCTCCAAGTTAAATATATCTTTTTTCTATCTTCTTTGATTTTATTTTGCTTTCCCCATATTCTTCTGGTCTTATGCTGGTCTACAATGGCTTTGGTCACTTTATTTCAGGATCTTTTCACAGTTTATAGATTATTTTGGGACTCTACTAATGGAAGCTGTCAAAATGCACTTGAAGGATCAAGACTTCATCAGTTGATTTTCATGAAACTTTGTTCTTTCCAATACAGAAAATCTGAACGACTTATCTTTAAATATGTGTCTGAGTGTGTTCTGTGACATGCTGTTGTGCTGGAGCAGGGAGGTGGTCAGAACCTTCCTGTTCCACCAGGAGTCAGGGCTGAACTGGTTGATTGACAATGATTCACCCTGAATGGCCAGAAGCATAAGCCCTGTGAAACATTCCATCCTCTGCCTCGTGCCCTCCCCCATATCCCTCTGTCCAGTTTTTAAGAATCTGGTGTTTTTAAACCACTTTATTCTGCATTTGCAGCCTTTACATTGCTTTCTGTATGACTAAAATCACTGAGGTAACAGACGATAGTTTCTTTCTTAATTAAGTGATAATATTCTCTCTCCACTAATATGACACCTTTATTAGTGCCTAAACCAGTATTTCTTTATATAAATGAATTTAAGAGACGCAAGTTCCATGAGTGACCATAAAATGATGACAGGTTCCACAAACCACAGAAATAAATCAGTCTCATTCTTTCGGAGTCATATTGTAAGAGGTGGTTTTTTTTTTTTTTTTGAGATGGTGGAAGTTTTCAGGACCATGCATGCCTCCGTATTTCTTTAAACCAGTATGTTTACTTGTATGGGCAGAATCTTCTCCTGCCATAGCCCCAACTGGGATTTCCTACAGAGTAGTTATATGCTATGTCAGTGTCTGTGCACATAAATGTGTACTCACGTGATTATAAAATGCAATCATTTTAAATCATTAAAATCAGTCAGAAATATCACCCTTAAACCCACCATCATAAAACTGCTATTAATACTTCAGTGACTATCCTTTTAATATTTTTTCTACGATGCCCTTGGGTATAGCATTAAACTTCTTATTGCTATTGTTAATATCACAGGTTAAAACCTTTTCCCTTAAATTTCCATCTCTTTAATTATTACTGAGCCTCAGCATTTCTCATAACCAAGTTCCTAGCTCTATTTCTTCTTATTTTCATATCTTTTGTCCATTTATATCTTTTTTTTGCATATTCATCTATTGAATTTTGTTTTCATTTTTTTTTATTTATCAAAGATAGGCTGTGCTTGAATTTTGGTTCCACGATTCTCTGTGGAACTTGGGAAGCTTATTCAAACTTTCTGCATTTCTGGCTTCTCATCTATGAAGTGACGTTTTTAACATTTACTTTCCAGGGTTCTTGTGGACATTAAATGAGTTCATATATGTAACGCACAGTGCCTGGCAGTGGCAGAAACAATCTTATGGGTTCACCATTCATTTCACTTTCCTTGGCACGGACCTAAACTAAATTTTCTAGCTCCCTGAGAATCTAGATAAGGTCGCATGAATAAGTTTCACCAATGGAAAATAAAAGTAACGTGTCACTTGCAGGCTGGGGCAGGTAAGAGTCCTCTCTGTTTCATCCACACTGCTAGAACTGAGACTGTACAATGGCAAAGTTGCAGGATGGAGGGAAGTTGTTTCATCAACTTAGAGGAAAGCCAAAAAGAAAAGCTGCTGGACCCATATCAGAGTCTACTGATATCTATCAGGTGCTTTTTATTAAGCCACTAGGATTTGGAGGTTTACTGATTGTAGTTAAGTTATTTACTCTGCATTACATCTATACATGGTAAACACTTAAGGAATAGAAGCTATTACCATTACTAATATTATTCATAATCAAAAGAAATGGCCAATGACTGCTTTAGACTTGAACCATACTTAATATTTACTGACCAGATGGACTAAAACAATTTCCTTCTGATTCTGAAAACTTCTTTCCTTACCCTACTTAGAAGAAAACAACAACAACAACAAATATTGTATATACTCAGGAGGCTGTGTTCACAAGAAATGTGAAGTACAGTATTTTACATTTCACTATAATCAGCTTCTTTTTTAAGGTCTCCACCTAACCTGAACTCCTGAAAGCCACCGGCTCTTATTCATCTGAATGATTGCTTTTATGAAAAGACAATTAGTACAATATGTTGGTGGAAGGTACTGATTAGTAAAGTTTCATCTATGGTCATAAATTGGGACATAATTTTGGGTATTTATAGACTAATGATCATAAGTGCATGGACATGTGATGCAATTTATCCATAACCAATGAATAGGTATAAAGAGTTTAAAGTAATACTAGGTAGAACAACTTAACCTCATTTAAATAAACCCACATATTCCACGTATGTATTTCTGGGAATGAGAAACAATTTCACAGTGCTCTGATATGAAGCATTTTAGTATTCTTTCGAAAAGCTTTACACTAGGAATCCATTCAGTGGCTGATGTTTGTGAATCTGAAAGTATCCGGCTGAGGTGAATGGAAGGGGGAAGAGAGCAAAGGAAAGTGCTGGAATGGTTCTTCTTGGTTGAATTAATTGTGTTTGTCATAGTGCATGCTGGGGGATTCTCCCACTTTTTCCTTTAGCCTCCAGTTCCTTCACTTCTCAGCTGTTCTTCCTTTTCTTTTTTTCCAGATTTTTCACAAAGGAAAAATGGCCCAAAGGACTTCTATATAATTAGTGTCAGGAGGATGAAATCTTTACTGTTTCCTTTCTCTGATTTTCAGAGCAGTCATGGCTAACTAACTGAAAATGGGAGTGAGGAGGGCCTCTTGTTAGCACATGAGGCATCTTTGGGGTTGATGGCTCTCATATACACAAAAATGGCACAACAACCTTAACATAAGACATCAAGCACAAGTCCTAGGCACTTAACAAAAGGGTAACTGTATTTCCATATTACTATCTCTTCTGACCCTCATAGGAGGCTTCCCAGTGAGATGGGTAGAAAATAACATTATCTTCCTTATACTGAAGAGAACAGAAGTTCAGAGATGGTAAGGTGGCAAGAGCCAATACGTGCTGCTTAAATCTGTCTCCTGACTCTCTACCATGCTGATATTCAGATGCACCAAAAATTATGGAGAATCTACTATGGGCAAGTGTCACTTTAGTGGCTGTGTGACCTTTGACAAGTTAGCCTTTTGGTTCCTCCATTTCCTCACTTGTAAAGTGAGGATAACAGTGCTGACTTCATAGGGATGTTGGAAGAGTAAATGAGTTGACCTAGAGTCCCGAGCACAGTGCCTGGCATATAGCATGTATTCAGTAAGTGTGAGCCTTATAATGTAATGTGGTAATTATTATTAGTATTCTGAATTAGCAAGTGGAAGAATTTGGTTTTTAAAATAAGGTCTTCTAACTCCACATCCAGTGCTCATTTAATCATAACACAACTGTCTCAAATTACGTCACTATTCCCCAGGTGTCACATGGCACCACTGAAACACACAACTGAATAAAATTAGTGTTATATATTGTATAAATATTATTAATTTAGTGCTAAAATGTTAAACAGCTACTTAAAAAATATAAGCATATGCTAGAGCACAAAGTATTTTAGATCAATCTTTTAAAAATTCACTGTAGTAAAATTCCCCCTCTTAAGTATACAGTTCTGAGTTTTGACAAAGACATTCAGTTGTGTAACTACTACCACAATCAAGGTATAGAACAGTCCTTAAAGTTTATTTTTGAGTAGAATCTTACTGAATATTCTAGAAAGAATTTTTCTAATGTTAGTAGCTAATATAATAACATCTCGATTCAGAGACTTAGAAGATACTCAAACCTTGGATAATAAGTCTCAGTCACCTATTCATTGACTCAAGAAGTATTTACTGAGTTATTCCTACATGTATACCATTGCGGTGTTGTCTGTGAAGATGAAGAAGTGTCCCCAAGTTTCCTACCTTCAAAAGGAGAAAACATAACAGCTTTGCTTTACACTTTCACCTCAGTGCTAATAGATAAATCAGGTGAGGGAAATAATAGGGCTTTGCCTAAATTTGTTTTAAAAATAGGATGTGAAAAGAAGGATGTCAAAGGGTCAGTGCTTCTCAAATTAGCATGTATTAAAAAATGCTCTCCCCCTATAAAACCTACAACTCAGTTTAATTCCTCAAATATTTGTTGTAGATGGCACCTCACTGGGTAGACGCAGTCCCTGTCCTCAAACAGTTTGTATAGTAGAGTAGACAATTCTAATACAAGGCAGGAAAAAATCAAAGGTACAAAATGATATGTATTCAGAGAGAGGTGGAGGAATGCTGAGAATAGGAGAATCAATAAAGGCCTTATTAAAAGAGGTAGTATTCAAACAGGTCTTGAAAAAAAGGGAGAATTCTGACTGTGCCATTGATGGAGGGAGGAGAAAAGTTTCCATATGCTATAATGCTGCTGCATTGTCCAATATGGTAGCCACTAGCCACATGTGGCTACTGAAATCTAAACTAAAATTAAATAAAAATAAAAAATGCAGCTCCTCAGTCACAGTCACATTTCAAATGCTTAATAGCCAAAGTGGCTGGTAGTTACTATATTGGACTATATTCTAATATAGAATAGAACATTTCTATCCTAGCAGAAAGTTCTACTGGATAGTGTTTCTATAGAAGGAATGGCAGTGAAAGGTCAAGAGGTGGGAACAAAGAATTATCCAAATCTCCATTGAAGCCTTTGAGCAAAATACCAGAAATAATTGTGCATCCATGTATTTACTCCCCAAATAAAAATTGGAAATACATGCTCATGTAAAGATCAATGACTCAATTGTTTCACTGGCTGGTCTGGTTCAATAATCATGCTGAGCTCATCCTATAAATCAATAATGAAGACATAGGCTTAACAAGCTTATCTAATCGCTCCATCTATCTGTGCTTGCAGATCACAGCGGCTGAAAGCCAGACTAGAGGGCCCGGCCAAGTGTGGATGCTGCTCTTTCTTCTGGTGGGAACTTGTTAGCGGCCTGGGTCTAAGCTGAATGGCTTGGGCCTGTCACAGTTGCAGTCCCCCAAGAACATGCCCATTATTAGATCATTTTCTTCTTAGAAGTAGTGGCAGTAGGTATTGCAGAACCTAAAGGAAGGTAGAGGTTTGAGGAAATTATGATTCAGAGAAACAAGTCTTGGTCCATGAATATGGTTGAATTGAGTGATGTCTGACCACAGTCATTGATAAATTTTCTGCAAGTGTAGACTTCAGCCTTTTGATGAAAGCTGTTGTCTGCTCTGTCAGAAGGGTGGAATAGCTAAACTATCCAAAACTGTAGTGGCATTTTTACAGAGCTGGCCATGTCATCACTTCCTTGGGGTCCAAGAGGGCAGAGGTGTGTGGGGCCAGGAAACCATGTATCAAGGTTTTCTAAATCTATGAGAGGCCAAAATGTGTACCTTCACTGGTTTTTAAAAGTCTAGAAAATCAATCATCTAGGGAAATCAAAGGCATCATATATTGAATCCCTATCTTCTGGTTGGGTGGTCCCTCTTAATTTTAGATCCAACCATTGCTTACAATTTGAATTTTACTCCTTTAAAATATTACTCAAAAATAATTGACTTTTAATGTGCATATGGGTTTTTTGGACACCATCATTAGACATTTTATTTATACATGCTCTTTGGACATCAAATAATTGTCTTCTTGTAAAAGGGTTTAAGAGTACCAGGGAAAGGTAAAGAATAAAAAAAAACAGTGAGATTCTAACTTTAAACAAATACCTTTTAAAAGCAAGAGATGCTAGATGGATAACATATATCCTGAAGATATATATATATATATATATACTTATGTTGTTTTTCTCATGAAGGAAGCTAATAGAACCATACTCTTCCCCCCATGAAAGACTGGCACTTAGGAAAGTCATCTAAGTAAGTATCTTTATGGTTCCATAATGCCATGGACTGGTGTATCAGAAAGAAAGCAACTGCTATGCTATGAAAAGCATTTCTGCAACCCTATTAACATATAAATACCTGTATAACCAATAAAGTATCAAGGGCAAACCAGCAGTAAATCTGCCTACCAAGAAAACCTAGATAAATACAGATTTAATATTTTCCAGTCTATTAGATTTTTTGGAGATGTTTATAATGATACATAGATTTCAATAATTTGGTGCTCTTAACTCCACATTTGTTTGGGACCGCTCCCTCAATGAAGTCAGCAGTTTCAAAGGACTGAAGGAGAGATTTTTTTTTTCCTGGACATACGAGGGAAAAATTTATTAATTTTATTTTTCTTTATTTTCAGAAGGCTTCTGGGTTTCATAAGTGGGGAATCAAACTGATGATTCAACCATCCTTAGTGTTTTTGCTGGTTCATGCTACCACATTGGGCAATAAGTCTAATTTTTTTCCTCTGCATGATAAAAATCTAGGACATTTATTAGGGAACCTCTCGGTCAGTAAGAGCTCATTTGTTTCAGGATAATCTAGCTTCTGAATTATATTGATGACATTTACCTTTAACTAGATTGCAAGAACAGAAAATGCACAAGTCATCTGACTCCCAGTTTCATAATTTCGGCATCTGTACATTATTTAGACAAGCTCAGGCTGCCTTTGCTTGGCTAAGTAGACATTTTAGAATATCTCTTCTGACTCATGAATATAAATAGTTGTACAAAAATAAATTTTATAAAACCAGAGCTAGTAAAAAAAATCACCTAGAGATCAACAACTCTGAAAGAATCTAGTGTCACATTCCTCAGAATGTCAGATTAAACTAACACGTGCTAGTCAATATTGCTACACTGCAACCCTTGATGCCTCCTAAGCAAAACTATTAAGTCCAACATTCTCTCCTGTAAGCACTTATCTGTAAGGATGGCTAACATGTCCTCTGAAGCAGATATTGAAACTGATTGGACAATAGGTAGATACCAGACAGGGGCCTGGGG
This sequence comes from Smutsia gigantea, assembly GCA_032199065.1. NCBI lineage: Eukaryota > Metazoa > Chordata > Mammalia > Pholidota > Manidae > Smutsia > Smutsia gigantea. The sequence continues at coordinate 123,534 of JAVSCE010006366.1, forward strand.
GCCGACCTCTAGAAATAGGGGGAGAAAATCTTAATCTGCAACACAATGCCGTTCTCTTGAAACCCTATCATTTTCACTTCCCATGTGTCTGCTGCCTGACTGTGAATGGATTTGAAAAGGAATGGTTAGTGCTGAAAATTGGATCAGAGCTAACATTCTCTCATTTTTATCAGCAGCTGCCAAAGGTCATCTGACATAATAGCTGATGAATTCAAGCCCAGTGGATTTCATTTGCAATTTTCAATTTACTGAGGCCTCCAAACCCCACGGTGATAAAAGCTTCTCCTATCGTGGCCTGTCACAAACATCAAGAAACTGCACAAACCCACATAAAGAAAAAAGAGAAAGCTGTGCATCTTCGCAGGTACAGATAAGGAGAACAGGAAGGAATGGTACCATGCATGAAGGTACAGAGCAGCTTGTGTGGCTAGTTCTCTAAATGCCAATTGAAAGGAAAAGACTGTGAAGAACAATCAAATAACTTCCACAGAATAATGTCATGTTTCTTTGGGGCTTTTGTATGAAATTACCTTCTAATCTCTTACTTGATATATCCCCAAACAAAAATGTGAGTGTAAACATGCAAATAAATAAATGAATATAAACAATTCTTGCTTATTTGGTCATTAGAAGGAAGGCACTCTCTGTCTGTTGTATTTACCATAGTTTTGATTTTCAAGATGCATGCTCCTAAAGTATCTTTTATCATGAAAGTATGAATCAGCACAAAGAAATCATTTGTTTCACTACAGAGAAAGGGGAGCTCCTTTGACTGATTTGCAAGGGCAGTAAAAAGACTGACATAGCAACTACCTGTAACCTTCTAAGAGGAAGAAAAGCCATTTTTCCTCCCTTCTCAAGCTATTTACAGTGAACTTAGGCAGGATCAGGGACTGAATCCTGCTCCCAGCAATTGTTCAAACTGAGGAGGCCATATGCCTGTTCTTTAGTGAATGGCAAGTTGAAAGCTGAGCAGTGCATCTTCATCCTATTCTACTCAACTCATACCATGGCCAAGAAACAGAGAAAGCAAAGAGATGGCTGCTATTTGAGGTGTAACTGCTGGGAAGATTTAATTTCAGACATGGATGTCTGGATCTCATTTCTACTGAATAGATTCAGAAATATGAAATTGGCCTAATGAGGCAAGAGAACTTGGCAATGGGCATCTACAATGCTGCCTAATGGCAAAATTTCTTATGACAGTTGACAAGAAAACCCAATGCCATCAACAGAACCAGGATATTAACTTCACTTGTTTGTTGGCAACTGAGACAATCATAGTTTGGAAAGGAAAGAAAATAACTCTTGTTTGAACTGATGTGATTGTGAGAGATTGCCTATTGCAGAATTATTTTTTAAATTGTCCCAGCAAAAAATTAAATTATGGGCTATTTATTATAATTAAACCCTTAGGACTTTGAAATTAAACTTTTTTCAAGATTTTCTATTAACAAAACTTTAATGACCTTTTAATTCTTCCAACTCTCAAAATAGAGAAACAATTCCCTCATTAGCTGAAGATGGCAGGAATTAACATTTTGAAATAGGGGTATAAAATTTATTTTTAGGCTGCAGAAAATATGGAAGCAGCCATATTTTAGCATTTTAGTTTTTTTCTCCTACAGAAAATTGTCAGAAAGCTACTTTTCGAAGGTTGCTTTCCCTATCCCCTGCTTTTAAAAGTTTCTATAGATTCACAGAGAACTTTCTCTGTAATTTTCATTTTCTACGGGTTCTCTTTGGGTTGTTAGCATAATAGAGATACCCTGGTGGTAGTAAAAGATTATTTAATGGGGTCTCAATTTAATTAGTCTAAAATACACATATAACTTGGTGAGGGTTTTTCATTATCTCCATTCGTCTATGGCAGTGATATAAGGCAAGCTGTACCAATTGGTCTATAGTTACATAACAGAAAGGTTAATCTCTTTTATGTTCTTTCTATTAGAAAGGCAGATCTTGAATCTTCAGGGCAGAGTTCTAAATTGTTCTTGTCATCTGGTTGAGAGAGACTGTTCCTTCTCATGCCCTATGGCTAATTACATTCAGTCAGACCAGAGCATTTATTGTAGTTTAAATGGTGGAATAGAGCATTTCCCATTTCATTAATTCTTTCATTCCTTCATCTAGCATTTATTTAACAGGGACTAAGTACAGGACACTATGTTGAGAACTATGAATAAGAGTTTCTCTACTTTTAAGCAGTTTATGAAAGAGTGGAATAAGGAATGTTTTAAATCTGTTTTCTCCCTCTTCCCCCAGAATTGAGTTTATGTCATAGAACTGCAAAAAATTTTAGGGTTTTGACATCACCAAGATGGTGACATAGGTTGTTCCTGATTTTATTCCCCCTCACAAGAATAACTAACAACTATTTAAGAACAAGACACCACTGAATGAGTCCTAATAAATCATGGGAGAAGCAACCCCCTGCACCACAGAGACCAAAATAGATGCAGTAGAAGGGTTAAAAAAAAAAGTGACTACATACTGACCAAATTGCCCTCCCCCAGGCCAGCACAGCATTGATGAGAGGTCTCCCTGAAGCCTCTGGCTTCTTCAATGGAGAAAGAGAACCAGAGGGAACCAGCCCTCCCACAGCATTGCCAGTCACTCTGTGGGAGCCATGGCTCTGATCTTGTTCTATGTGAATTGCAGGGGAATTATGTGGGGCTCAACCATTGGGAATCCAACTATGATGGAACAGCAGGGAAGGGCTTGCAAGAACCAGCACAGAGACCTTCGCAGATAGAGTCATACCTGCAGCACCCAACTAGTAATCCTAATTAGAAGCTTTACTCATCAACAGAACCCAGTTGATAGCATACTCTGACCAGGGAACTCTGACCAGGAAATGGGGTACAGATCTGTTGGTTTTGGATACTCAAGGAGTTTTGCTGGCTCTACAAGTTGGTTTGCACACTCCCAGGCAAGGAGCTAAGTCACATCCCCACCCACTCTGGAGAGTCCCTCCCGAGCCATACCTGACCAGAGGGACTGGTGAGAACACCTGTAACACTCAGTCCAAGAGGAAGGTGGGCAGAGCTGGTAACCCCCAGGGCAATGCCAGTTCCAGATGTGCAGGGTTTCTCTGCTATACACAGGCAGGGGGATTAATTCATAGTCAAAACTCAGGGCAGCTCCTGGCCCTTCCTAAATGGACAGCCTGTTGGGGAAAATGAAAGCAGCCTGGACTGGCCCCCTCACCTTTCCACCCAGGTAAGGGAGGTGAGCCACTCCTGTGGCTCATGGCCCCATCTGACTACAAGGGCTGGTGAGAACACCTGAAACCTGGTAAGCGGTGCTCAAGCTCAGATAAGGGCAGGCAGAGCTGACAGTTTGCGGAGCAAAACTAGTGGACTTGTCCAGCCAAAGAACTTGAGGCACAGCTTGGCTTGAGTTACGACAACAATTTCACTAGCTTTACTGCTGCTCCTCCCACTGTACCCAGACGGGGAAGCTAATTCATATTCCCAGTCATTACTGAACACAGCTCCTTGCCTGCCTGAGCTGGGGACCTATCCAGAGCATATGGGAAACTGTGAAGCCTAGTCAACAGTCCTGCTTACAGTAGCATTTGGACAGAAAGCACAATCTGGCTTTCTCTGTCTTCAGAGCAAAACTGGTGGCCTCACTTGACCAGGGAATTCAGAGCACACTCTTGGCCTGATTTAGGTCCCCAGTAAATGACCCATACAGACCCTAGGTCCTGTCCTCCTATGCTGCCAGGGCAGGGAAGCTAATTCATAATCCTATGTATAATTGAATATAGTACCTAGTCCTGACCATCTAGTAAACCTGACCAGAGAATCCAGGCAACTATAGAGCCCATCCTATGGTCTCACTTGGGTAAATAACCAAGCCAGTCCTACAGTATGGGAGAATATATTTGTAAATGACATATCTGACAAGGCGTTAACATACAAAATATATAAAGAACTCACACGCCTCAACATCCAAAAGGCAAATAACCTTATTAAAAAATGGGTGGAGGATATGAACAGACACTTTTCCAAAGAACAAATTCAGATGGCCAACAGGCAAATGAAAAGATGCTCCACATCACTAATTATCAGGGAAATGCAAATTAAAACCACAATAAGCTATCACCTCACACCAGTTAGGATAGCCAATATCGAAAAGACTAGGAACAACAAATGCTGGTGAGGATGCGGAGAAAGGGGAACCCTCCTACACTGCTGGTGGGAATGTTAACTAGTCCAACCATTATGGAAAGCAATATTGAGGTTCCTCAAAAAACTAAAAATAGAAATACCATTTGACCCAAGAATTCCACTCCTAGGAATTTACCCTAAGAATACAGGATCCCAGATTCAAAAAGACATATGCACCCCTATGTTTATTGCAGCACTATTTACAATAGCCAAGATAAGGAAGCAACCTAAGTGTTCATCAGTAGATGAATGGATAAAGAAGATGTGGTACATATACACAATGGAATACTATCCAGCCATAAGTAAGAAACAAATCCTACCACTTGCAACAACATGGATAGAGCTAGAGGGCATTATGCTCAGTGAAATAAGTCAGTTAGAGAAAGACAAATACCAAATGATTTCCCTCATTTGTGGAGTATAACAATGAAGCAAAACTGAAGGAACAAAACAGCAGCAGACTCACAGACTCCAAGAAAGGGCTAGCAGTTACCAAAGGGGAGGGGTGAGGGAAAGCGGGCAGGGAGGGAGGGAGAAGGGGATTGTGGGGTATCATGACTGGTGCACATAGTGTATGTGGGGTAACAGGGAAGACAGTGTAGCACAGAGAAGACAAGTAGGGACTCTGTGGCATCTTAGTACACTGATGGACAGTGACTACAATGGGGTTTGGAGGGGGGACTCAATAATAGGGGTGAATGTAGTAACGACATTGTTTTTTTTTTTTTGTAAAACCTTCATAAGAGGGTATATCAATGATACCTTAAAAAAATAACCAAGCCAGAAGTCCAATCCAACTATTCTCAGCCAGTGGCAACCTCACCTCACTCCCAACTTCAGAGCTTGAACTGCTGCTTTACTCCAAAATAGACCACAAAAGCAGGCCCCACCAACCAGGGACATTACCAGCAGATATGCCCAGAAACACAAAGTAAGCTGACTGGTGAATATCTGTCTCTGCCAAACCAAAACTTTAAAGTTTGGAAGAGTAACCCAATTCCTCAAATACACAAACACCAACATAAGGAGTCAAGGATCATGAAAAACTAGCTAAGTATGATATCACCAAAGGAAACTAGTAAAGCTCTGATAACTCGTCTTAAAGAAATGGAGATTTATGAACTGTCAAAGAATTCAGAATAATTCCCTTAAAGAAGTTTAATGAACTACAAGAACATACAACTAAAAAAATTAGGAAAACAATGCATGAACAAAATGAGATTGACAAAGCAAGAGAAACCATAAATAAAACAACCAAACAGAAATCCTATAGGTGGAAAATACAATAAGTGAACTGAAGAATTAAATAGAATTTCAAAAGCAGATTCAACCATGAAGAAGAAAGAGTCAATGACCTGGAGGATAGGATAAGAGAAATTACCCAGTCAGAGGAGCAAAATGAAAAAAAGAATGAAAAAGCCTATGAGACTTATAAAACACAAGTAAAAGAAACAGTATTCACATTATGGAAATTCCAGAAGAAAAAGAGAAAGAGGAAGGGGCAGAAAGAATATGTAAAGCAATAATGGCTGAAAACTTCCTGAACCTGGGTAGAGAAATGACATCCAGATCCATGAGGCCCAATGGACTCTGAATTGGTTGAACCTGAATAGGGATACACTGAGACACATTAAAGTTCTACTGTCAAAAGTCAAAGACAAAGAAATAATTTTAAAAGGAGCAAGAGAAAAGAGAGAAATTAAATAAAAGGGAACCTCTATAAGATTATGTGTGGATTTCTCAACAGAAACATTTCAGGCCAGGAGCAAATAGATGATATTCAAAATACTGAAAGAAAAAAGAAGAAAAACAAATTCAACCAAAATACCCAGTGAAGAGATAGTCAGTGAATGAAGGAGAGATAAAGACTTTCCCAAACAAATAAAACTGAAGTTCATTACCACTAGATGTGCCTTACAAGAAATTGCTAATGGTAGTTTTTTGAATGAAAGTAAAAGGATACTAATTAAAATCATAAAAATATAAAAAGGTACTATAAAAATCATTGGTACTGTAAATATAAAGCCAAAGCTAGATTCCATAATTTGGTAGTGGTGGTGTATAATTCACTTACACATCTAGTTTAGAAGTTAAGAATTAAATGTAGTAAAAATAACCGTAACTATAATAACCTGTTATTAGTTATACAATATAAAAAACATGTAAATTGTAATATCAATAACCTAAAATGTGAGAGGCAGGAGAAGCAAAAGTATAAAGTTTCAGAATTCTACTGAAGTTAAGTGGTTATTAGCTTAAAATTGGGAGTTATAATTTTAATGTGTGTTATGTAAGCTTCATGGTAACCACATGAGAAAAACCTGTAATGATTACACAAAAAAAATGATAAAGAAGTCAAGAATAGTGATACCAAAAGACATCAGAACATGAAAAAAGAAAGTGGGATAAGAAACAAGGAACAATGGATCTACAAAACAACCAGAAAACAATTAACAAAATGGCAATAGTAAATCCTTACCTATCAATAATTACTTTAAATGTAAACAGATTAAATTCTCCAGTCAGACTATATAGAATGATTGAATGGATTAAAAAAAATCTAATGATACACGGCTTACAAGAGACTCACTTTAGCCTTAAAGACACACCTAGACTAAGAGTGAAGGGATGGGAAAAGTCATTTCAAGCAAATGGTAGCAAAAAGAAAAAGAAAACACACAAAAAACAGGGATAGTATACTTACATCAAACAGACTTTAAACTAAAAATGTGAAAAAGACACAAGGTCATTACATAATGATAAAGAGGTCAATCCATCAAGATAAAACAATTGTAAATATTTACGCATCCAAATTGGAGCACCTAAGTATATAAAGTAAAAACTAACAGAGCTCTAAGAGAAATTAAAGAGGACACTAACAAATGGAAATTCATTCCATGCTCTTGGCTAGGAAGAATAAATATTGTCAAAATGGCTATACTACCAAAAGCAATCTACATATTCAATGCAATCCCTATCAAAACACCAACAGCTTTCTTCAATGAACTGGAACAAATAGTTCTAAAATTCATATGGAACCACAAAAGACCCCAAATAGCCAAAGGAATCCTGAGAAGGAGGAATAAAACAGGGGGAATTACGCTCCCTGACTTCAAGCTCTACTACAAAGCCACAGTAAACAAGATAATTTGGTACTGGCACAAGAACAGACCCACAGACCAGTGGAACAGAATAGAAAATCCAAACATTAACCCAAACATATACAGTCAATTAATATACGATAAATGAGCCATGGATATACAATGGGGAAATGACAGTCTCTTCAACAGCTGGTGTTGGCAAAACTGGACAGCTACATGTAAAAGAATGGAAATGGATTACTTTCTAACCCCATACACAAAAGTAAACTCAAAATGGACCAAAGACCTGAATGTAAGTCATGAAACCATAAATCTCTTAGAAAAAAACATAGGCAAAAATCTCTTGGATATAATCATGAGCAACTTCTTCATGAACATATCTCCCCAGGCAAGGGAAACAAAAGCAAAAATGAACAAGTGGGACTATATCAAGCTGAAAAACTTCTGTACAGCAAAGGACACCATCAGTAGAACAAAAAGACATCCTACAGTATGGGAGAATATATTTATAAATGATATATCCAATAAGGGGTTGACATCCAAAATATATAAAGAGCTCACGCACCTCAACAAACAAAAAGCAAATAATCCAATTAAAAAATGGGCAGAGGACATGAATAGACACTTTTCCAAAGAAGAAATTCAGATGGCCAACAGGCACATGAAAAGATGCTCCACATCGCTAATCATCAGAGAAATGCAAATTAAAACCACAATGAGATATCACCTCACACCAGTTAGGATGGCTGCCATCCAAAACACAAACAACAACAAATGTTGGCAAGGATGTGGAGAAAGGGGAACCCTCCTACACTGCTGGTGGGAATGCAAATTAGTTTAACCATTGTGGAAAGCAGTATGGAGGTTCCTCAAAAAACTCAAAATAGAAATACCATTTGACCCAGGAATTCCACTCCTAGGAATTTATCCTAAGAATGCAGCAGCCCAGTTTGAAAAAGACAGATGCACCTCTATGTTTATCGCAGCACTATTTATAATAGCCAAGAAATGGAAGCAACCTAAGTGTCCATCAGTAGATGAATGGATAAAGAAGATGTGGTACATATACACAATGGAATATTATTCAGCCATAAGAAGAAAACAAATCCTACCATTTGCAACAACATTGATGGAGCTAGAGGGTATTATGCTCAGTGAAATAAACCAGGCGGAAAAAGACAAGTATCAAATGATTTTACTCATATGTCGAGTATAAGAACAAAGAAAAAAACTGAAGGAACAAAACAGCAGCATACTCACAGAACCCAAGAATGGACTAACAGTTACCAAAGGGAAAGGGACTGGGGAGGACGGGTGGGAAGGGAGGGACAAGGGGGAAAAAGGGGCATTAGGATTAGCAGACATAATGTAGGGGGTGCACAGGGAGGGCTGTACAACTCAGAGAAGACACGTAGTGATCCTATAGCATCTCACTACGCTGATGGACAGTGACTGTAATGGGGTATGTGGTGGGGGGGACTTGATGATGTGGGAGTCTAGTAACCATAATGTTGCACATGTAATTGTAGATTAAGGATGCCCCCCCCCAAAAAACCTAACAGAACTAAAAGGAGAAATAAACACTAATACTATAATAGTTATAATAGATAATATAATAATATAATAGATGATACCCCACTACCAACAATGGATAAATCATCCAGATAGAGAATCAGTAAGGAAACAGGATTTGAACACTATAGGCCAGATGGACCAAACAGTCATATACAGAACAGTCTATCCAACAATAGCAGAATACATATTCTTCTCAAGCACACAGGAACATTTTCTAAGATAGAACACATGTTAGGCCACAAAACAAGTCTTAGCAAATTCAGAATGTTGAGATCATACCAAGTATCTTTTCTGATTACAATGACATTAAACTAGAAATCAATAACAAGAGGAAAACTGGAAAATTCACAATCACTCAGAAATTGAATAACATTCTCCTGAGCAACCAATGGATCAAAGAAAATAATATATCACATTAATAGGATAAATGAAAAGAATCACATGATCATCTTAAAAATCCAGAAAAAGCATTTAACAGATTCAACATATATTCACAATAAAAACTTAATTAGACAGAAGAAACATAACTAAATATAACAAAGGCCATATATGACAAGCCCGCAACTAACAACATACTCAGTGGTGAAAGGCTGAAATTTTTCCTTTAAGATCAGGAACAAAACAAGAGTGCATACTATCACCACTCCTATTCAGTATATAATTGTAGTCTTAGGGCAATCAGAAAAGGTAATAAAAGGTATCAGAATTAGAAAGTAAAAAGTAAGCTTATTTCTACTTGCAAATCACAGGACTTTATATATAGAAAATCCTAAAGACTCAACCAAAAAAAACACTGTTAGATCTAATCAATGAATTCAGTAAAGTTTCAGGATACAAAATTAATTCACAAAAATCAACAGTATTTCTATATGCTAACAATAAATTTCTGGAAAAGAAATAAATTGATCTCATTTACATAGCATTAAAAACAATAAAATACTTAGGAATAAATTTAATTGTTGGGCTGAAATATCTCTATTCTGAAAACTTCAAGACACTGATAAAAGTATTTGAAGACACAAATAAATGGAAAGGTATCCTGTGTTCATAGATTGGAAGAATTACTATATTATTAAAATGTAAATACTATCAAATGCCATCTATAGATTCAATGCAATTCCTATCAAGACTCAAATGGCCCTTTTTACAGAATAGAAAAAACATGCCTAAAATTTATATGGGAACCACAAAAGACCACAAATAGCCAAAGAAATCCTGAGAAAGGGAACAACAGAAGGCATTATATTCCTTTATTCCAAAAGCTATAAAAATCAAAACAGTATGGCACTAGCATAAAAGCAGATAGACAAATGGACCAGAATCAAAAGCCCAGGAATAAAACTAAGCATATGTAGTTAACTAATTTTGACAAGAGAGCCAAGAATACTCAGTGGACAAAAGACAAATGGTTCTGGGATAATTGGGTATTCACATGTAATAGAATGAAACGACCCCTATCACACACTACTCACAAAAATTAACTTGAAGTGTTGATAGATAAATGCAATGAAATATTATTCAGCCATAAAAAATGAAGGAATCCTATCATTTGTGACAAAATGGATGGATTTTGAAAGCATTATTTTAAGTGAAATGTCAGACAAAGACAAATACTGTATGATATCACTTATGTGTGGAATCTAAAACAACAAAACTCATAGAAAATGACATCAAAACAGTGGTTATAGAGGTAGGGGGTGGGAGGATGGGGAATTGGAGGAAGGTGGTCAGAAGGTACAAATTTACACCTATAGGATAAATAAATACTAGACATATACATGAGGACTGTAGTTAAAACTGCTTATGATATATAAGAAAGTTGTTAAGAGAGTAAATCCTAAGCACTTTCATCACAAGGAAAATTTTTTTCTTTTTTTTTCTTTTATTTTTTCTTTATATCTTGTCTGTATGAAATGATGGATGCTAGCCAAACTTATTATGATAGTCATTTCAGAATATATGTAAAGCAAACCATCTTGTTATATGCCTTAAACTTACATCAATTCTTTCTCAATAAAATTAGAAAAAAATCTTTAAAGTAATGAAAAGTTTACCCTGAAAATGTGGTTAATGGAAAGACACTGTTGTCATCTGGACATCTTATTTTGGATGAAAGCTGTGTTTCCCATTTTTTTTTTAAATATGTGCAACAACATAACATTTTTTGCCAAGATAATATACATCGCATACTCATTTACTAAGTATTTTTCTTTGAGCTCAGCTTTTTAAAATTAAATAAATTCAGTTAGGAAGAGGTCATTATTTACACCACCACAAAAGGAAAGCCTGTATAATGAGCCGTGAATAAAATATAATTATAAATATAAGTCAATAACTATTATTATTAATATTTGTATCACCTACATAATTTAATATTACACTAGTGGTATGAGTTCCCCTTTTTGGAAAAACCTGGTTTGGTGCATGGTGCTGATAAAAACCAGTGTTGCAGGTTTGACTTCCATAAGAATGAAAGCTCCATGAGAACAGATACTTTGATTTATTTCTTGCTGTATCTCCAGCAATTAGAATAATGCCTAGTACATATTAGGTACTAGAAAATATTTGTCAAATAATGAACAAGGGCCAGCTTGCTTCTCAAAGGTCAACCTGTATTTCCCCTACAATTATACTTACACTTTATCATAATTACTTGTCTAATATTTCTCTTAATCACTAGACTGATCAAAGATCTCTCATTTTCACATCTGTTATAATCATCAGTGCTTAGAACAATGTCTGACACTCAACAAAAATGTTCAATAAATAGTCACGGAATGAAGGGAAATACCATTTCAAGGTCATACAGCTTCTACAACCTTACTGGTCATGTTTATAGAGGAGTTGAATTGGCAAATATTGGCTTAAAGTTATTCATTACCTGCCATATTAAAAAAATATGTATTGAATAAATGAATGAAAGAACATTTTGTACTACAAATGATTCTTTAGTTGAAAATCAAGCCTTGAACTAAGGTATCACAAATGGGTGGATAAGTTGTGACTGTACAAATCAAACACTGGGAGAACTGTGTTTATCATTTGAGAAATCAGACTCGGCTTAAACAAAGTGATGATTTCTTCAATAGCATAATTCTTCTCATAAATTTACTGATTGAATTATATAGTTCATAACCAAGGTTTATTTAAGCAAATCAGGGTTTATCTAATCTGTGCTGCATGGAATAGGATTCAATAAGGTATCAATGAGCATTATATTGAAAAAAAAAATCCGTTCAGGAAAGTTTGGGTTTAACAGATTTTTTAAAAATGTTCCCCTTGTCTTTCAGAATGTGCCAGTATAAATTGTAGGCATTCAGGAGTCAACTAATCAGGCATGGAGATGTGTTTCCTCACAGAATATCAGAATTCCCCAGAACACAGGTTGAGAAATTCTCAGAGCACAGTTAACCACACAGGAACGACTTTCTTGAAATAATAATGCTCATGACTACTTACCTAATATCTTCTGCAGCAGACAAATAATGGACATTCTATACATGTAAAAAATATTTTATTATAAAATATAAACATATAGGAAATTATAAATAGCAATAGTATAAAATGTGGCTACTCACTATTCAGTCAAGATTTTCCATCTTTGTGTAAGATCTTTAAGAAGTAATAAAATATTACTGAAATAAGTTCCTGTTTGCCTCTTCCCAATCCTATTCTCTCTTACTTTTCCCAAAGGTAACCAGCATCCTAAATTTTATACATTCCTTCATATACTATCACTAAATATATTTATATGGTTTTGAACATTTTTAAGTTATTATAAATTGTTTAATAGTATACCTTTGCAATATTTCACTGAAAATTATATTCTGAGATATATCTATGTTGACACTTAGAGGACAGTTTATTTTAGCTCTATGTTGTGTTTTATAAATATATTTTATTTATCTAATCCATATTTGGAAGTTTATTTCAGTTCTCCGGTAATACAAACAATGTGGCAATGGGCCGTTTTAAATATCTTTATCTCTTGGTTCTAGTGTGCTGCTCAGGGGGTACTCTTGTGCACCCAGTGGAGCTCACACACCAGGAACTTTCAGACAGCTCTTTCCCCTGGTTTCATAGGGTGGCTTCAGCAGCCAAGTGGGCAGGTTCCTGCTGAGTTCCCAGACACCCTGGCCAGCTTCCCAGGGAGTTCAGAACACCCCTGGTAGGAAGCTTCCTAGTGAGATCCCTGAGCACCGCCTCCCTGCCAGGCTCCCAGAGAGCCTCAGGCTGCCATCAGGGAGCCAGCTCTGCCCGGATCAAGCCAGCGAAGCTCTTCTCATCCAGTGGGCTGCACAGATGCCTTTCCCAGGAGGTCTGAATCCACGTCTTTGGGAAAATTCTTGCCCCTGACCTTTTCAAGTTTGTTCTTTCCTTGAGTACTCTCCCTCGGCTTGAGGGTATTCTTTAGAATTTTCAAAGTTCCCTTTAGTAGTTAATCTCTTGTAAACAGTTGATAATCTTTTATATTAACCTTCCTACTGCATGGTTTCTGTTTCCTGACTAGACCCCAACGGATACAGGTAGCTTTTACTCTTTTTCTAGTGTTTGAAACAGCTTGTTTAGAAGCAGAGATTAATTTATTTATTAGGATCTGGCAAAATTAGTCTATACAACTGCTTGTTCTCTGTCTGTCTCTCTCCTTTCTCCCTCATCTGTCTTGCTAGGAACCAGGTTTTGGCTTTGTCAATTCTCATCAACAGCTTTGTTTTACATTTCATTAATGTCTGTTCTTATTAGTGGTATTTATTTCATAATACTTTCCTTGGATTTACTCTCTTCTTTTTTCTATTTTTTTGAACTCTTGACATGTATTTTCAGAAATTCTAGTTTCAAAATACTTCAAAATACATAGGTGATTAATGCCTTAAGTAAAAATATTTAGTGGTATATTTCAAAGTTTCCCAACATACTTTTTAAAAAAGTATATACAGTTTTTTGCTGCTTTCTAACTTATTTGCATTATGGTCAGAGATATGTAAGACACCTATTTTATTATTTTTTTGAGATTTGCTTTATGGATGACTTTAATAAATGATAATGCCCTTGAACATTATTTTGTGTATGCCTTTTTATGTATCTGTTAGATCAAATTTATTATTTTGATATCATACTATTACTAATGTTTTATTTGCTTGATCTGTAACCTTCTGAAAGAAATGTGTTAAACGATCACTCTACAAATATGGATTTGTTAATTTTTACTTGTAATCTGTCCTTTGTTTCCTTGAAATATTCTGAGGCTGTGATGCTGAGTGCTACAAGTTAATGATTCTTACCTCTTTTTGAAGGATTACTCCTTTTATTATCATGTGTAATGTTATTCTTCATCCTTATTAATGCCTTTTAGTTGAGATTCTATTTTGTCCTACCAGTTTTCTTCTGATGAGGCCATTCCATCAAAAGAGGCCAGATCATGTAGAGCCTTGTAGGCCAACAAAAAGTTTTTTTTGCCTTTTACTTTTAGTGATATAGGAAACCATTAGAGGATTTTGTGCAAAAGAATATGATATGACACTTATTTAAAAGGGTTGCTCTGACTGCTACATTGTGAATAGACAGAAAGGTGTCAGGTGTAAAAGCGGGGAGAATAGTTCAGAAGCTATCACAATAAAATTGATAGGAGGTGATGGGAATTTACTCTTCCAGTAAGGGCAGTCTAGGTAGTTTAGTACCAGCCTTCCTGCTGTAAACAACTGATTAAGCAAGACAAAATGTTTTTTTTTTAATACAGCAAAACATTTTTAAAAGCCCTCAAGAAAGTAGAGATTTGTAGGTTTGGTATCTAGAGAAAGAAGAAACCTGGAGAGCTGAGTCCAGAATTTGTTCGGCTTCTCCCCTTCAGGTGCTTTCCATTTGTAGAAGCAGTGTTGAAGAGGCTGAAAAGCTGTACAGAGCTCTCAGGTCTCAGAGCCCACTGAAGAGGCAGTGCCTTAGAAATAAGCCAGGCTTTGGTGTGTGAACCAGAAGGTCCATGTTGTAGAAGTAAAGATAAGATAATCTGAAAATAGACCCCCCCTTACCAGGATTAAAGCCCAACTTTGAATAAATTCATTTCCTAATTGGATATTAAGATGACCTGAAATCTGTAGTGGTCCTAGTCTAGCTTTTTGCCAATCCTCTCTAGAGAAAGATAAAATGATCCCAAGCCTCAAAATATCTGTAAAATAATAATGAGGGAAATAAGAAGATATGATATGACAAAAAAAGAAAAAGAAAAAGCAGATACCAGAAACAAATACACAGAAGATATAGGTAATGGATTTATCAGATATAGGCTTTAAAAATAATTATGTTTCATATGTCCAAGGAATTAAAATGCAAGATTGAGAATTTCAACAGGAAATTGAAAACTATAAAGATAATCAAATGGAAATCTATAGATTAAAAATAAAATAACTGAATTTGAAAGCAGATTAGACAGTTTGAGAAAGAATTATAAAGTAGAATATAGTTCAGGAAAAAACATCAGACACCCATGGAAAGATAAAATGGAAAAGACAGAAAAGGGAATAAGGACTATAAAAGGCATGTCAAATATATCTGTAGATGAGGGAGTAGGAAGGGAATAGATAAGAGGCAACATCTGAAGAGACATGGCTGAGAACTTTCCAAACTGTTAAAAGATAATATGTTTAAAGAAGCAGGATAAATCCTATACAGAATAACTACAAAGACAACTATTCTTAAGCACATAATAGTGAAACAACTAAAACCAAAGAAGGAAAACAATCTTAACAGAAAAGAGAAAAAAAGAAACATTACTTTCAGAGAAGCAAGAATAAGATTGTTAATTTTTCAAAAGAAACAATGAAAGCCAGAGCACATAGGAACTGTGTTCAAGTTATTAAAAGAACTTAACTGTCAAGACTTATATCCTCAGTGAGGATACCTTTCAAAAATGAAGACATTCTCAGACAAACGTAACCAGAAAATAAGGTATCAGTGGACTTATGCATTTCATACATGGTAAAAGTTTCAACCCACAAAAACACTAAAAATTCTGGCTTTGTAGGCACCTACTGACATATCCTTAAAATACATAAAACAAAAATGGTCAAGATTAAAAGAAGATATGGACAAATCTACAATCATGATGAAAGATTTTAACACACCTCTCTCAATAACTGATGAAACAAGCAGACCAAAAATGGCATAGATGTAGAAAATGTGAACAACACAATTAATGAACTGGACAGTTCACCCTCAAGCTGTCTCCTTTTTAAGTGCACATGGAGTATTTATCCAAATTGACATACACAAAGCTGTTAAACAAGCCACAAGAAATTTCAAAAGATTAAAATAATTCAGAATGTTTTCTCTGAATACAGTGGAAATTTACTAGATATCAATAACAATACCAAAACCCCCACAAATATTAGGAATTAAACAATAAACATCTAAATATTGCAAGGGGCTCAATAAAAATCACCCTAGGAATTAAGAGATATTTGAATTGAATGATAATGAAAAGAGTAGATATCAAAATTTGTGGAATGAAGCTAAAACTAGGCTTTGAGGGAAATCTGGGGCCATAATGCACACCTTAGATAAAAATGAAGATTAAAAAGAAGAGGTTTAACATCTACCTCAAGAAACTAGAAAAGGAAAATCAAATTAGATCTATAAAAAGTAAGACTGACTAAGGAAAAAAAGAGAGAAGGTACAAATAATATCAGGACAACACTGTAGATCTCACAGATGTAAAAATGATAATTAAAAGATACTATAAACTATTTTATGCCAATAAAAATACAAATTTAAATGAAGTGTACAGAGCCCTAGTTAAACATAACTTATCAATAGGAAATAGAAAATCTGAATAATCTCATATTTATTGAAGAAAGTGAATCCATAGTTTAAAACTTCAGACTCAGATAGTTTCTACCAAACTTTTAAGGAAGAAATAAATCTCAAATTAAACAAACTTCTCCAGAGAAAAGGAAAAAGAAGGAAAACCTTCGAACTCATTTCATGAAGCCATCTTAACCATGATATCAAAATCTAATAGGAATATTATTTTAAAAAATTACACAGAATTTTTATAAAATTTATTTAATAAAATTATGTTAAATAAATTTATATAATTTATTAATAAAATTACAGGGAATCTCTCTGTCTCTATTTCTCTTTCCCTTTCTTTCTCAGAAATATAGATGCAAAAATCCTAAACAAAATATCAGCAGGTCAAATCCAGTAGTGTTTAAAAAGGATAATACACCATGACCCAGTTGGGTTTATTCCAATAATGCAAGTTGATTTCACATTTGAAAATCATTTATTTTAAATAACCACATTAATGAAATGATTAGAAGAAAAAGTCATACGATCATTTCAATAGTTTCAGAAATAGCATTTGATAAAATTCAATACTCATCCATGTTAAAAATTTATAGCAAACCTGAAATAGGAGGGAACTTAAACTGGTAAGGGACTTCTATAAGAAAAACCTACTGCAATTATGATAATGGTAAAATCTTGAAATCTTTCTGAAATTTGGAATCAGAGTCTATAATCGTCATCTATGACTACTTTCCAACATTGTATTGGGGGGTCTTAGGAAATGCAATAGGGCAAGAAAAAATAAGGTATGTTTAGAAGGGAAGAAATAAAATGATTATTATTTGCATATGGCATAATTGTATATGTAGAAAATAAAAAATCTACAGATAAACTATTGGAATTATTAAGTAATTTAAAAAGAATAATGGATATTGTATCAATATGTAAATATGAATTGCATTTCTCTAAACCAGCAAAGAAACAACTAAAGAATGAAATTTAAAAATAATACCATATACAATAGCATAAAAAAATTATTTAATGTCTAGGAAAAATGTACAGGATCTCTACAAAGGAAACTATCATGCATAATTGGGAGAATTTTTAAAAGGCCTAAATTAAAGAACGAATATTTGTGTATTGAAAGACTTAATAATAAGATGTCCCCAAGTGGATCCACAGAGTTATTTTAATCCTAGTCAAAAGCTCAGCAATATATGAGGGCAGGTATTAGGATTAGTGAAGAACTGGGTCTTATTAAAAGAAAGCTGAGCTGGACAACCCAGAAGCGTCACCTAGTCCCACTAAGTTAGCTGAATCAAGAAAGGAAATCCAGTACTGAAGGACCTGGGCCTTAAACCGTGGGACAACCATTGGAATTTTTAAGCTAAACTAAGCTGTATGAGAGAAAGAACAGGTTTCTTCTCTGCTTCATGGTCTGCCCTTGTCTTTCACATCCATGACCTCCTTAAAGCACTGCCAGCAGCCCATGATGGGGATTATCATTCCCATTCTGCCAAGTAAGGAAACCAAGGCTCAGAGGTCATAGAGATTCACACTTCTAGAAAGGAGATTAGAACAGTTTTTTTTCTTCTGGATTTTTATCCAAGGACTTTTCCAGGAAAAGATGTTAAAAACTAACATATGTACATCACTCAAGGCACATAATACATGTTATTTGAAATCTAAGGTATACGCAAATATGAAAAGGAAGATATACAAAAATGACTATTACAAAATGCATGCTTTTGAATACACGTTCCCTCATCTCAGAATGCCTCTCTCCTTTATACCCTGGCAAACTCTTGGCTGTCCACCAAAACTCCACTGCAGCTTTTCTCTTCGGAGCAGTTATCCTTTCCACATGAGCAGAGCTCAGCACTGAGTTCATCTGTAGAACTGGCATTGCACAGGGGGTTAAGATCAAGGACTCCAGAATCAGATCTGAGTTAGAATCCTAGCTCTGTCACTTAGTAGTTACATAACTTTGAGCAGGTTACTTAGCCTCTTAGTGCCTCTATTTCCTATCTGTAAAGTGGGGATGATAACAGTATCCATCTTATAGGGTTGCTGCAAAATTTAAAAAAGATTAAAAATTATAAATTCCTAGAACAGTGCCTGGCATACAGTAGGTATTCTATAATTAACTGGGATTAATATTACTCAGACATATTTCCTGTACAACTACAAGATGCCAGGGACTCTGCTAAGCTTTGCTGATAAGTGGAAGTGAAATAAATAGTTTCTGCCTTATCGTGGGGAAGACAGACAAGAAATAAGTAAATATCTAAACAAGGTAATTTCAGATTTCAAAATCTGTATAAAAGACACAAACGCAGGGGTATAATAGAGAATGGTACGGGATGAGCTTTGTCTGCTTTAAGGAGAATGGTCTGGAAAGTGATGTGCAAGTGATCAGAGGCAGGTATAAGTCTTCATTGCTAATAATGAATAAGGAGAAGAGCCATCAGGGGTTCTGAGGGAAGAATGTTCCATGCAGGAAGAGCAGAGATAGTGTGCAGATGCCAAGATTAGAACAAGTGTGGTGTGTCTGAGAGCAGAAACAGGACCAGTGAGAATGGAGAAAAGTGGAAAGGACAAGAGAGGTACGAGATGAAGATGGTGAGGGGAACAGAGGCTCTGTAGACCTTGGGAAGACATTTTGACTTTGTGTGTAGCTAGAAACTACTGAAGTAAGTTATAAACAGTAGAGGGATGTGATTTTATTAATGTTTTAGAAAGAGCACACTGAGTTGTCTTTGGAGAATGGAATGCAAGAAAGCAAGACCAGAGGCAGAGAGATTCATAGGGATACTGATAGGGCTAGAGATGGTGGCAGTAGTAGAAATGGAGAAAAGTGGATGGATTCAGGATACGTTTTGTAAGTGCACTTTACAGGCTTTCAGACAGACTGGACATGGAGGCCATGGGAATGAGAGGACCCCAACACGACCACCAGGGTTTTTGGCCCCAGCAACTGCATGAATGGTGGGGCCGTTTACTGAGATGAGGACTGATCACTCCTTTGCAACACTTTGCAACAGTGTATTAAGTATGCATTTCTCTTCTTGGATTTTTCACACTGATTCACGATGAATTATTATATAGTCTCATTATTTCCCATTTATACCCTAAGCTTCTTGAAGACATGGAATATGTATGTGTGTGTGTGTGTGTGTGTGTGTAGTTATTTCTAGCATCGAGTAGAGTACCCATACATAGTATGTGATCAATAAATGCTGGCTAGATTGAATAGAAAGAGCCCTAAGAGCAGTACAAGTGAGAATGTTTAGAGTTGGGAGAAATTATTTGCAACAGAGGAAAGGATCAAATAAGGCTTCTTAGACCTAATAGCAGTTGAGATGGGACCTTGAAGCATAACTGGGTGTAGATACTCAGTGACAAGGAAGAAGAGGCTTCCTGGTAGAGAGAGAAAACTATGTGAAAGGGTGGGAAAGTGGGTAAGCCAAGATGTGTCCAATATATAATCATGTTTGGCTGACGCATAGGAGGTGTGAAAAGGAGCACTGGGAAGTAAACTTGCAGAAGAGGTTGAAACCAGATCAGGGAACACTTTGAATGCCAAGGCAGGCAATCTGGGCTTCCTCTCATGTAGGCACTGGGGTGGGGTGGGACACGGAAGGTTTCTGAGGAGGGAGTGTGGTAAACTGTCCGAGCTGTGCATTAGGAAGTTAAATCTGGTATACCATGCAAGAGGACTCCCACATTCTGTCTGCGGTATCTCTCTCTAAAAATACCTCCAATGGTCATTACGATTGCCATTACCCTCTTCCCTCTCATCTGTATTATTTTATCTTTCATTGGGTTGACTGATGGAGAAACCATAACTGTTTTCATGAAGGGCTCTAGTTTGATTATCACCCCACATCAAACTATGTACATAATGTCTGTGCTTCTTTCTTACTGCATTTACTTGCACCCATTTCTCAAAACTGGCCTTTCTCTTTCTCCTGCTATATTTGTGCCCCCACTCCGGTACGACAGGTCTTAGGCTTCCTATCTGAGTCACATGGCCAGGGAGGGAGACCAGCTCAAGTTCTGCTCAAGCCCTTAGCCACACACTGGCCACGCCTCACCTAATCATCACATTACCCAGCATGCTTTGGAAGTCACATTTCAGGCTGCGCTTCTCAGGTCAGCTCTTTGGGAAGCCACGTTTCTCATTTCTAGCATGAAAACATGCTGTTATAAACCTACCCTTCTAACAACAGAGATTGATCTTTCTCTTTCTCTCCCAAAAGTATCTTTCTGTTTCTTTCTAAGGTATATGCCTTGTTGTCACGGTTGTACTAGCATTCAAAAGACAACTAGCCAAGCAGAAAGTCCCCTTTTATCACTTTTCCATCCTTGCCTTCTTCCAAACTCTCTCCATGTGGGTTACAAATATACAACCAACAAACACAGAGCTGAGACTGTCAGACTGAACCAGAAGACTGGAAGAATTATTCTCTCTACATAGTTATAGGAAAATAAAATAATGTCTCAACTACAATTAAACTATTCATCTTTTTTTTCTTTAATTCTTATATGAAATTCATTATAGCAGGGAGAATGGTAGCATCTGGGACCCCAAAATAGTTTGGGGACTTATTATATAAACTTATTTCTTATAAAAATCTATGTATATACATAGAAAAAGAATAGAAGAATATTCATAAATGTAACAGTAGTTATCTCTAGATGGTGATTTTTATATTCTTTATATTTTTTCTAGAATAAATATATAATACTTAAAAGTTAAATACTTAAAATAGCATGTCAGTAGATTTCTATTTTGAAGCTTAAAATATCAATTTGTCATACTTAATTGGTGTCTATGAGTTATTGCTGTTTTGCTCGTTTTGTTTTGTTTTTAGGTTCCACAAATAAGTGAAGTCATATGGTATTTGTCTTACTTTGCCTGGCTTATTTAGCATAATACCCTCTAGGTCCAACCATGTTTTTGCAAATGGCAGGATTTCTTTCTTTTTATGGCTAAATAATATTTCACTGTGTATATGTACCATATCTTCTTTATCCATTCATTTATTGATGGACACTTCATTGCTTCCATATTTGGGGAATTGTAAATAATGCGGTGATAAACATAGTGGTGCACATATCTTCTTGAATCAGAGATTTTGTTTTCTTCGGGAATTCTTAGACGTGAAATTACTGGGTTATATGGTATTTCTTATTTTTAGTTTTTTTGAGGAACCTCCATAATGCTTTCCAAAGTGGATACCCCAATTGACATTTCCACCAACAGTAGAGAAGCATTCCCTTTTCTCCACATCCTTGCCAACACTTGTTATTTCTTGTCTGGGATAGTGGCCATTCTGACTGGTGTGAAATGATATCTCATTGTGACTTTGATTTGTAGTTCCCTGGTGTCTTCTTTGGAAAAAATGTCTATTCAGATCCTGTGGAAAATACCATGGCTTTTAATATATTTTCAGTTTAAGACAGTAAACTGAGAGGAAGTTGCATCATAATTCAGAGGTTGAGTTTAGAAGTGGCTTGGGGTTGTCAGGCACACACAGGACAAAGCTGTTCCACAGTCATCTTTAGAATACCCCCATTCATAAACAGCAAAAATTACATTGTAGGTATGCTCACAAAGCTCCAAAAAACAAGAACTTGTTGACTGATTGACTCCTTACAAACACAAAGGGGGATTAATCACTATTAGTCATCCTTTTTTTAGTTCCATTATATAGAAATTCCCTTCCTTAGTTCAGGAACATACATTCTTGGTCAAGAAGTTCTTATGACTGGATAGAACTAAAATTGGGAAATAAACAAGCAGATTTTCAACAAGATAGTGAGTTAGTTAATTAGTTTGTTTCTGTTTTTTTGTTTTGTTTTTCTGAAAAGCAAGGCAGTGGTTGACTACAGGAACCCAAAAGGAATCAAAAGGCCAACCTGAGGCAAGCATTTCTCAGATATATAGTTACACAGCACAAACTTTGGAGATTACATTTATATGAACTTTGCACTCCTCTCCCCTCATATTCTTTACCAGTACTTCCACTTCTCTTCACTGTTGTCTCTGACCCCCTACTTCCTCTCCAGGTCCTAAGCCAGAGCACAACAATGAGAGGCTCCTTCCCATTGTCTCATGGCATAGGTTCCTGCCTCTATTCTCTCCTCTGTGTGATCTTTACAACTGTTTGTCTGACTTTCCTCAAACTCAATTTTCATTATTTCACTTCTTATTCAAGAACCTTTAAGGATCTCTGAGTTATATCTATCTTCTATCATCTCCTCAATCTGGGTCCTCTAATAGTTATCTGAAAACAATATCATCAACCTTTCTGGAATGTTTTGTTACTCTCTGGCCCACATCCTATACATAATAGTGAATATGTTCTCATGGAACTTCTCCCCCAGTAATTCTTTCTTTATTCAATTCCTGAGCATAGTTTTCTATTCCTCAACATCTGCCCTCACTTGCTTTTCTAGGCTCATCTCCTGTTACTCCTTCCTTCTCCAGACAGCTTGCCATCCCTGGAGAACCGATGCTCTTCTACATCTTTTCACCATGACTAATGCTATTCCCAAGGTCTTGCATGCTTGTCCTCTTCATCACGTAAAAGAAAGGTAGAACCAGTACCAACATCATCTCTGCAAAACTTTCCTGACTCCCTGAACCTGCAGTATAGTTCCTTTCTATTCATTGCTTCCTGTTCTATTTTCTCACAGCATTTGGTTTAAAATGTTTTGTTTGGGTTTATGATGAGTTTTATATCTTTCCATATCTCAGACTACACTGTAAAAGATCCTTAGAATAGGGATTACTTCCTATAGTCATTTATATTTCTTATATTCAGCTTTTATTCTTCAAAGGCTGACATCATGCTTAATAAATGTTTGCATTTTGAATGGAACCAGTTCTCTAAAATCCTATGTTGCCTTTGGGCCACATAGTACATTTCTGTTCTCTGTATTCCACTTTAAGTGTCCTAACTTAAAGTGTCCCCTACCCCAGGTGGAAGGAAGAGGAACAGAGCAGGGAGAAGATAGGTGCCAGGAACTCTGCACACCTGGCGCTGGAGATCTGCTCTGGGAACACATTAAGAAATCACATTGTATTGGTTTTTGGAGATTAGTGGGACTGGACACCAGGGAAAGTTGGAACACTCTGGGAGGCTGAGAAACTAACCACCTATGGAGGACAGGCACACTCTGCTGGTCCCACTGAGACCCAGTACAGAGGCAGCAGTTTGAAAGACTTGCCAGCAGTGGAAGGGGACCAAAGGGGTGAGGGATGCATGGGGCTGTCTCTGCAGGAGAAAGGGCAGGGGGACAATACCTCCCCAGCTCTCTCTTGGCCCAGTGGGTCAAGTGCTCTCAGGAGCCCCAGGTGCTCTATACCCCTCACTGGCAGCTCAGCCTCGAGGCACCTCGTCACATACCCTCCTTGCATGCCACCAACAGTGCTAGCCCACTTGGCCCAGCAATGTCTGACTTTATTACCTGGCATGCACAGGGAGGCTCTCCCAGCTTTCACAGTCCTGTTTCAGCACAACTGGGGAGGTGCCTTCAGGAGCCAGATTGGAGAGCTTCTTTCTCCCAGCTGGTGGCCAAGCCAGGTGCTGCCGACCTCACTGCTTTTAGGGGGTGCCCACAGGACTCACTGCTGTAGCAGCTGCATGCTGCTGGGGCTTAACTAGCTGCCTCTGCTGCTGGGGGATTGGTGGCCTCCCACCACCCAACTCGCTACCACTGCTGACCCCTGCACCTGTCACTGTGCTGGTCACACTACCACCCTCAGCCAGAGGGTCCTTCCACCATGCCAACTGCTGCCTCAGCACACCCACACACCCTCCCATGTGGCCCGCTGCCACTGCTGAGTACCTGAGGGCTTTACAGTCAGGTAACTTGCCACCACCATGAGCCCATGTATCTTGCCACTGTGCAACTTGCCCTGGGACCACCCCAACCATCTTGTTAACCCAGTAGCCCTGCCATTGCTATAGGGCAGGCAGAGGACAGTCCAGCCCACAATGATTCTAGCATAAATCACTGCTCTGATCACATAAGCAAGGCTGAGGCAAACCACAGGTCTCAGCAGACTGAAATACACCACTTCCCACCGACAGAAAGACAACCCTGCCCATTGCTTACCAACAGCAACTGGGGCTACACCGCAAAGGAAAACCAGATATTGGAGAGGAAAGAGTCCTGAACTTCTGGGCACCACAGGACACCTTCTTCATGAAGCCATTACTCTTTAGATCAGAAAGCATAGCAGATACATCTGATACAAAGGAAGAAACACAGAAACCCTGACAAAATGAGGAGGCAGAGGAATATGTTGCAAACAAAACCACAAGATAAGACAACAGAAAGAGGGCTAAATGAAATGGAGATCACCAATCTTCTCAATGAATATTTCAAAATAAAAGTCATAAATATGCTCACTGATCTGCAGAAGTGTATTGAAGATATCAGGGAGGACTTCAACAAAGAGATACAAGTAACAAAGAATACTGTAACTGAAATGAAGCATGCAATAGAGGGAATGAATAATAGATTGCTGCAAGTAGAGGAGACAATCAATGAGAGGGAAATTAGAGAACAGGAGCACAATGATACTGATGAACAGACAGAAAAAAGGATCTCTAGGAATGAATGATAAGAGAGCTGTGTGACAACAAAACAAAAAAATATTCACATAACAGGGGTACCATAAGCAGAAAAGAGAGACAAAGGGATAGAAAGCCACTTTGAGGAAATAATTATTGAAAACTTCTGCAATCTTGGGAAGGAAATAGACACTCAGGTTATGGAAGTGCAGAGAACCCCTAACAAAAGGAACACCAAGAAGACACACCGAGACATAAAATAATTAAAATGGCAAAGATCAAGGACAGGAGAGAGTACTGAAAGGAGCCAGAGAGAGAAAAAAGATTACTTATAAGGGAAGCCCCATCAGGCTATCAGCAGAATTTTCATTAGAAATTTTACAGGCCATAAGGGAGAGGAATGAAGTATTTAATGTACTGAAACAGAAGGACCTTCAACCAAAAATCATCTACCCAGAAAGATTATCATTTAAATTTAAAGCAGGGATTAAAAAATTTCCAGATAAACGAAGGCTCAAAGAATTTAAAACAACAAAACCAGCATTATAGGATATGTTAAGGGACTACTGTAGATGGAAATGTTCTTAAGGCTAAATAGTTTTGATTACAACATCTGATACATAAAGTGTAGAAGAGGAAGAAGAAAAAGAGTACTTTTAGACTGTGTTTGAAATAGAGCAATCAGCAACTTAAAACAGACTGCTACATAGTCAGGAAGCTATCCCTGAACCTCTGGTAACCACAAACCTAAAGTCTATAATAGATACACCAAAACTTGAAAGACAGAAATCCAACCACAACACTAAAGAAAACCATCAAATAACAAGAGAAGAGTATAAGAGAGGAAGAAAGAAACAGAAAGGAGCTATAAAAACAAACAGGAAACAATTAATAAAATTGCAATAAGTACATACCTATCAATAATTACCTTAAGTGTAAATGGACTGAATGCACCAATCAAAAGACATAGAGTGGCAGAATGGATAAAAAAAACAAGACCCATCTATGTGCTGCCTACAGGAGACTCATTTCAGGCCCAAAGACATACATAGGCTAAAAGTGAAGGGATGGAAGAAGATATTTCATGTAAACAATAGGAAGAAAAAAGCAGGAGTAGTGGTAACTGTATCAGACAAAACTGATTTAAAAAACCATGAAAGTAATAAGAGACAAAGAAGGACATTACATAATGATAAAGGGGTCAGTCCAACAAGAGGATATAACTATATTATAAATATCTACACACCCAACATAGGTACATCTAATATGTAAAACAAATACTAGCAGAATTAAAGGGGGAAATAGACTACAACACATTCATTGTAGAGGATGTTAACATACCATTCAGATCAATAGACAGATCAACCAGACAGAAAATAAATAAGGAAACAGAGGCACTGAACAATATATTAGATCAGATGGATTTAATAGACATCTACAGAACACTCCACCCAAAAGCAAGAGGATACACATTTTTCACATGTTTAAATGTTCTTATGGAATGTTCTCCAGAATAGATTATATACTAGGCTACAGAAAGAGCCTCAATAAATTAAAAAAGATTGAAATTGTATCAATCAACTTCTCAGACCACAATGTTGTGGAACTGGAAATAAATTACATAAAGAAATTTTAAAAACCTACAAACACATGGAGACAACATGCTTCTAAATAATCAATGAATCAATGAACAAATTAAAAAAGAAATCAAGCAATGGATTGGAGACAAATGAAAACAAAAATACAACAGCCCAATATTTGTGGGATGCCACAAAAGTGGCTCTGAGAGGGAAGTACACAGCAATACAGGCCCATCTCAAGAAACAAGAATGATCCCAGATAAACAATCAAAATCCACAATCAAAGAAACTAGAAAAAGAAGAATAAAGGAAACCCAAAGTTAGTAGAAGAAAGGACATAATAAAGATCAGAGCCCCCCAAAATAATATAAAGAATAATAAAACAATAGAAAAAAATTAATGAAACTAAGAACTGGTTCTTTGAGAAAACAAATAAAAAAGATAAACCCCTAGCCAGACTTATCAAGAAAAAAAGAGAGAGGACACAAATAAACAAAACCAGAAATTATGAAGGAATGGTCACAATGAATACCACAGAAATACAAAGAATTATTAGAGAATACTATGAAAAATTATATGCCAATAAATGGAACAACCTAGAAGAAATGGACAACTTGAAAAATACAATCTTCCAAGACTGACCAAGAAAGAAACAGAAAATCTGAACAGACCAATTATCATCAATGAAATTGAATTGGTAATCAAAAAACTACCTAAAAACAAAATGCCATATCTAGATGGCTTCACAGCTAAATTCTACCAAACACTTAAAGAACTAATATCTATCCTCTTAAAGTATTCCAAAAAGTAGAAGAGGAGGGAATACTTCCAAACTCATCCTATGAGGCCAGAATCAGTTTAATACCAAAACCAGGCAAAGACACTACAAAAAAGAAAATTATAGACCAATATCCCTGATGAACATAGATGCAAAAATGCTCAACAAAATATTAGCAAATTCAAAAATACATCAAAAGGATCATCCACCCCAACTAAGTGGGATTTATTCCAGGGATGCAAGGATAGTATAATATTTGTAAATCAATCAATATTATACAGCACATTAAAAAAAAGAAGGATGAAAACCACATGATCATCTCAATAGATGCTGAAAAAGCATTTGACAAAATTCAACATTCATTCATGATAAAAACTCTCAACAAAATGGGCATAGAGCATACATACCTCAACATAATAAAAGGCCATATGTGACAAGCCCACAGCTAACGTCATACTTAATGGTGAGAAGGTGAAAGCCTTTCTTCTAAGATAAGGAACAAGACAAGGATGTCCACTCTCACCACTTTTATTCAGCATAGTACTGGAGGTCCTAGACGTGGCAATCAGACAACACAAAGATATAGAATGCATCCAATTGGTAAGGAAGAAGTTAAGCTACTACTATTGGCAGATGACATGGTATTACATATAGAAAACCCTACAGACTCCACCAAAAAACTATTAGAACTAAAAATTGGATTCAGCAAAGTTGTAGGAGACAAACTAATACAGAGAAATCTGTTGCATTCCCATACACTGACAGTGAGGAAAGAGAAATCAGGAAAACAATTCCATTTACAACAACAACAACAAAAATACCTGGCAATAAACCTAACCAAGGAGGTGACAGAACTATACTCTGAAAACTATAAGACATTCATGAGAGAAATTAAAGAAGACACAAATAAGTGGAAATCTATCCTGTGCTCATGGATAGGAAGAATTAATATTGTCAAAGTGACCATCTTGTCCAAAGCAATTTGTAGATCAATGCAATCCCAATCAAAATTCCAACAATATTTTTCAATGAACTAGAACAAATAGTTCTAAAATTCATACAGAACCACAATAGACCCCAAATAGCCAAAGCCATCCCGATAAAGAAGAACAAAGCTGGGGGTATTACACTCCCTGACTTCAAACTCTACTACAAAGCTACAGTAATCAAAACAATATGGTACTGATACAAGAACAGACCCACAGATCAATAGAACAGAATAGAGAGCCCAGATATAAACCCATATGTATATGGTCAATTAATATGTAGTAAAGGAGCCATGACTAAACAATGGGGAAAAGACAGCCTTTTCAAAAGCTAGTGTTGGCAAAACTGGACAGTGACATGCAAGAGAATGAAATTGGATTACTGCCTAACTCCATACACAAAAGTAAATTAGAAATGTGTCAAAGACCTGAATGTAAGACATGAAACTATAAAACTCTTAGAAGAAAATACAGTCAAAAATATCTTGAACAGAAACATGAGCAATTTTTTCCTGGATACATCTCCTTGGACAAGGGAAACAAAATCCAAAATGAATAAGTGGGACTATGTCAAACTAAAATGCTCTGTACAGCAGAGGGCACCATCAGCAGAACAAAAAGGCAATCTATAATATGGAAGTATACATTCATAAATGATTTATCTGATAAAGGGTTAACACCCAAAATATATAAAGAGTTCATATACTTCAACATCAAAAAAACAAGTAATGTGATTAAAAAGTGGGTGGAAGACCTTCTTCTCCAAAAAAAGACATATAGATGGCCAAAGGCACATGAATATATGCTCCATATCACTAATCATCAGGAAAATGCAAATCAAAACCACAATGAGGTATTACCTCATAGCAGTCAGAATGGCCACTGTCCAAAAGACAAGAAATAACAAGTGTTGACAAGGATGTGGAGTAAAGGAGACCCTCCTGCACTGTTTTTGGGAATGTCAATTGGTACAACCACTGTGGATAGCAGTACGGGCATTCCTCAAAAAATAAAAAATGGATATACCATTGGATCTGGCAATTCTACTTCTAGGAATTTACCTGAAGAAAACAAAATCCCTGATCCAAAGAGATATATGCACCCCTATGTTTATCACCTCATTATTTACAATAGCCAAGATAAGGAAGCAACCAAAGTGCCCATCAATAGATGAATGGATAAAGAAGATGTGGTACATATACTCAAAGGAATACTTTTCAACCATAAAAAGAAAAGAAATCCTGCCATTTGCAACAACATGGATGAATCAAGACAATGTTATGCTCAGTGAACTAAGTCAGGTGGAGAAAGACAAACACCATCATTTCACTTAGTGTGGAATATAAAAACGAAGCAAAACAAAATAAACAAAATAGTAGTAAACTCACAGGCACTTAGAATGAACTGGTAGTTCCCATGGGGGAGGAGTTGGGGTGGGAGGGTGTGGAGGATGAGGGGGATAAAGGGGCACAAAAATTCTCAATCATAATGTAGGTTGGTCACAGGGATAGTAGTGCAGCATGGAGAATATAGCCAATGATTCTGTAACATCTTTCTATGCAGACAGACAGTAGTTGTACTAGTGGGTCGACAGGTAAGATACAAAGGGCCATGTGTGTTGAAGCGGAACATTTGTTGTCTAGCCACTATGCTTCTCCACATTCTCCTGGTAACAGAACTCTCTTTTCCAGGAAAGGACCCTCTTTCTGTGGCTGGGGGAGGCAGAATGACCCTAGCCCCTTCATTCCCACCCAGATAAAAGGATGGGCATATGACCATAAAAGGGTGAACACAGGCAGTCAGAGGACCCTCTCCCTCAAAGCCATAGTGATTAGTCACACAGCAGACAGGTGACCCAAGCCCGAGTAATCAGGGTGCTGCCCTGGGCTTTTCTGTGAAAGCTTTTGAAGAAGAACCATTCTTTCCAGAGGGGTTGCTAGATTTTCAAGATAGACATGGTAGTGTGGGAGAAGGGAGGCGTCTCAGCGCCATCTTGATGTCAAGTCGAGTCAGTCTGAGAAGAAACAAAGGGCGTGATGATATCACTTGCCAGTGAATGAAGCCAGGTCTGCCTCCTGGATTTTTATAGTATGTTAATTAATAAATCCCATTTATTGTTTAGCTTTGAATTGGCTTTTGTTATTTACAATTAACTTGATTCTAACTGAAACTTATGTTATCATAAAGAATTTGATATGACATTGATATAAAAATCTATATTTACTTCTAGGTATTTTATATATATATATATATATGGTATATGTATATGTACATACATGCATATGCATCTATCTATTTATGTCTTACAGGCTACAGTACCATGCTCAGTACACTGATTCAAGCTTTATGCAATACCAACCTCATCTTCAGCAAGGCATATTCTCCATCTCTGTATTCTATTTGTGAAACTGATTTTTACTAGTATTCTTACTTATGAAGAAGCATTGAGAATTAATGAGCTAAAATTAGCTGAGTTAGAGGATTTTAATAGAGCCTATTGATGCTGAGTGGTTATTTAACATATGTTAGCAACCTGTTGATGTCAGACTTATGAAGCCTCCACACATCCATGCCTTAATTGTAGCAAATTTCAGCATTTCTTTAGTTTTTAATTTTGGATGAATATTCAAATTATGAAATTTAGTATCCAGTGCTCTATTCCCTAAAATAGAGAGTGCTTCAATCTTAAACCTTGCTTCAAAATTGTTCTTCACAAAATTTTATGATGTATCAAGATAAGTCAGGTCTAAAGTAAGTGCTCTGATTTTAGATGTTGTTCCTTTTTCTATCAAAAAGCACTTTAGAATCATTTCTAGTACACATACTGGTAAAAACCTATTCCAAAAGAAGGAAGTAATTGGCAAGTTTTTTTCCTGACTGAAGAAGGCCTCTAAGAACAAATACTCATCTATAATGCATGGAGTTTATTTTAAAGTAAAAATTGTGAAACATTTTGCCTTGAGTAAATAATTATGTTTTCTACCTTCCTCCTACTTCTCTCCAGGCCTAGTAATGTTTAAATTGATCTACATAGAAAGTACACTGATGTTTTCCAAAAAATTTAATAAAATCCAATGATAGTGTTAATATTGTAGATGGTGTACACATGCAAACATGCAAACCAGTTAAATCAGTCCAATTTCTAATTTTAAAAAAAGTAAACAACTAGTTGCTTCTTTTTTTTTTTCCTGATTGGTCAAACTCAGCTTTGCATGTAGTACCCAAAATAGGCCTAAGGCTTCAGAAAAGACACAAACTTTGCCCATGAGACCTACACTAAAACTTCATTGCTTGTACAGTCAGGCCTGAGTGGGCCTCAGACATGTAAAGCTGAAGCTTAGCCGTGTAAAGTTACTTCACACCTACAGCAAATAGGCACCTGAATTCAAATATTTGCTTTGTTTCAGTACTTTAACGAATAGCTATACAAACTCCATGCAGAACTGGGTCAAATCAAACTCAGTTTAGGAGGTTTGTTAATGCTTCGTCTACACAATGCAACACTATATATACTTTCAAAATAAAACATTCACTTAAGTGCACTGTTTCTGTGATTGTGACGTCAAATGTATGTCTGTGTGTTTGTGTGTTTTCATAGGAACAGCTAATAAAAATCAGAAGTAAGAACGAACTGGAAATCATCTTGTCTTTTGATACATAAACTAGGGGTTTGAGTATTTGGCTGTACATTAAAATCCGTTGAAAAACTTAAAAAAAAATACCCATGCCACCTCAAGAGATTCTGATTTATATAGCTGGGGATGGGGTTTATGCATTTTTTTAAAGCTACTCGGATGATTCTAATATGCAGCTAAATTTGAGAATGATTGGTCTAAACTTTTCTAATCATTAAAGTATTATTTAAAGAGAAAAGTAATAAAAAGCATGATAATCTATTCTTACATGAACAATTGTGAAAATTACCTCATCTCCCAGACCTTCGGCCTTCTTGTCTTTAAAATGTGAATTATGCTATCTGTCTCTTGGGTTATTTTCAGGATTACCAAGATCAAGGATGTGGCCCAGAGTAGGACTCAGCATATCAGGGGTTGAATGCTGAAAAACCCCCAAGGGACCAGCAGGTAACCAGCCTGAGTGTAAAATGAGTGGGGCTGATAGGGATTAGGGAGAAACAGGAAAGCCTCAATCTAATGGGGAATCCAAGGCTTAGTTAATTTCTACCAAACATCATCTAGGAATATAGATCAGTACCTACAGATTCTGTTTTGTTTGTTGTTTTAAGCAAGGAAGGAGATATGGATATTTTAAGTGTGAAATTCCCCTACTTTTAAGCACCCAAACAAAACATATCTGTGTGTCACCAATTTTTGATTCTGAAGAGGCTTCTCTTATATCATATGAATTACTCTTGTCATATAGATGTGGATGATTTCAAGATTTGTTCTTGTTTTAATTAAATAATTAAATATTTATTTATTTTTCTGCAAAGTATTTTGTCCTAAGTGGATAAGGATTTCTAATTTATTTTTATTGAGGCATAACCGACATGAAACATTAGTCTCAGGTGTAAAGTACAATGATTTAATATTTGTAAATACTGTGAAATGACCACCACAAAAATCTAGTTAAGATCCATCCCCATACATAGTTACAGATTTGGATCAAGGATGTCTTCTATGACTTCACATAAGTATATAATGAATCTATTACTCTTCAGATCTGTGCAGTTAAAATAAAGTTTTTCCATAATGCACTTTTTCCCTTGTTATTGATGGCACAATTTCATCTCCCTCTCTTCATATGCTCCCTCCCCTACCAGCAGTGAATCTGATGTGTGATACTAGAATTCTTTCTTCAGTCTCAGCCTCAGTAATGAGTCAGAGTCATCACTTGATATTTTTCATTTTTGGTTTTCCTTTTGGGACAGACACCTGTTATCTCTGGTCATTTTAATTGTACCAATAGAGCCTAGTTTCTTCTAAAGAACACCACACTTTCTTATTTTACTGTGCCCAATGATACTATTTAGCTTCACTGCTGCTCATACATACATACATACATGAATGAAAGCAGCTTCTTTATCTTTTCTTAGAAACCTAAACCTCTTATGTTATACCCACACCCCCTGCTTACGTGAGGTGAATGATGTGCTTTGAATCCCTCCAGTTAGACCATGCAGGTTCTTATTTCCTACCATCACAGCAAAACATGGAGGTAACAGGTTTGTGAGTGGGCCTGTTGAGAAACTCCATCACCCTTAACAAGGCTTGAACATAATAAGTGACAAAAAAACTCCCTCCATGTATTATGAGTAAAAAGTCTTTCTTTAAAAATTACCATTTAATAAGCCCTAAAGTTGCTGTATAGGGGTTTGGGCAATTGTACCAAGACTGACAGAAGGGTACAAAAGGAACTGAGAGTTGAAGATGTGACTTATTTGTGAAAGGTGCCATCTCTTGAGTATGCCTCCCACAGAGCTGTGGATGTGATTAAAGTTTTTCCTTGTGAGATTAGGTAAGCTTTTGATTTGAATTAGGGTCTCTTGAAAACAACAGTGAAATCCTGAAGACCTCCATGTGTGAATGAAGGTTAAGAAAATCAATTAGAAAGTATCCAAATGCCCAGTGTAGATGATAATTGAACAATATTTAACTGTATAGTAATAAATATTATAAATAGTTAGTTATAAATATAGTTATTAATTCAGTCAATTCATGATTGATTCATAAAGCTGACTCCTGTTAACAGAATAGGAGAATTAAATAGACTTTTCTGTGAAACTCCAGCATTTGCGGAACCCACCATTTCACTTAGATGAAGGATGCCATCAGCCATATACTAGAATTTGAACTTGTTGAGAGCACCATTTTCCTCATTCTGCTATGGCAGGAAAAAATATTACAGAATTTAGAGAAATTTGTCAATATGATCACTTGTTAATAGAACATACATGCATGCATAACACATATGTTGTCACATGTTTGTATATGTGCAAACATGTAACATACATATACCTAATTCTGGCTTCCTTTCTCTTCCCTTTCCTATTTTCTTCCTTCTTTCCTTCCCTCTTTCTTGGTAACAAAGAAATAAGTAAACACTAAGTGTTGTAGTCAACTTTTGTGAGATGATAACTTTATTAATCAGTAATTACCATTTACTGAAGTTTTGCCTATAGATATTATTTAAAACCATACAATTTTATTTTTTGCAGGAAAGAAGGATTCAGGAAGCACAGGCTATTCAAATATTTTATGTACTGTATTTGAAATAGGACCCTTGTTTGCTGTTTCTCATAGAATCATAGAAAGGTAGACCTGGAAGCAACTTAAGATAACAATAGATTAAACTCCTTATTTTGCAGGTGAGAAGACTAAAGCCCCTACCAGCTAAGTATCTTCTACAGACAACCAGGATTCAAACCCAGGTCTTCTGACTCCAAGTCAGCAGCTCTCTCATCTCAACCAAACAGCCAATTTAAACAAAATGCAACAAAAACTCTTGAGTCCATAATTCCCAGCACAAGGTTATTAACTAAAAAGGAGATCCTCTCCATTTAGTGAAAAAGTCAGCCAGAGTAGTTACAGGTAAAGAGATTATTTTTGTTCATTTGTTTAAATTTCAACCAGTAGTTTTGATACAATATATATAATTTAACCCATGACTCCCACCATAACAAAGTAAAAGGGTAGCTTTGGGCAAATACTGTTCTCGTTCAAAATGGTCAGCTACAATCATGTAAGTTAGTTCTGATAGTGAAGTTTGTCGCCACAAAATAGATCAGACTGGGATATGAACACTGTGCTATGAAGAATTGTGAATAGAACATATATTTCGCATCAGAAAACTCTGAGTTTCAGTCCTACTCTGCTACGTACTAACTTTGTGACCTGGGAAACATAACCTCTCTGAGCCCTGGTTTCTGTATCAGAACTCTGGGTGTGTTGGTACATATTTTAGAGGATTCCTCTGAGTATAAAATAACATGATGCGCCCAAATTGCCTGGCTCTGAGGCTCACTAAGGTCCAGTGCCTCCTCCCTGACAGTTTTAACACCGACTGATAAGCAGGTGGTTGGTGAACTTCCTGGGGCCATACTAAGATGACTGGTTGATGTCTGAAATTACTTGGAAGGTTGGGCACCCAAAAAAGAGCACCTTATTCTGTTCAGTTTTGTTTCATGTAAGTCTTTTGCTTCTAGGTCTCCTGGCCATTTAGAATCCTGTACTCGCTGCTAGCTTGTCGTTTCCAAAGTAAGCTTTAAATTCCTTTTGTTTACTTAGTCTGACACATAAAGTGTTCATTAAATGCTTGTTGAATGGATGTCACTGAGCTTTCCAGTGGGCACGTGCTTGGTGCACATATGCACACACAGGGGCGTGTGTGAGCGTCATGCAGGGGCAGGCACTTCGCCAATGCTGCCCATAACTGTCTCCCCAGTGCTTATAGCAGTGCCTGGCATAGTGAGTGTTCGAAAAATATTTGTTGAATGAATTAATGAAAGTGTATGCGTGTGCCATCCCATCCTAGACACTGCAGAAAGCAGGTTATTAGTGGTTAGCGCTTTTTAAAAGCACTTACTTACAACAAATGCACCCAGTGATCCAATGAAAGACTGAGAAACAATAGGACAATTTAAACAATTGTCTGTGCTTCCATTGTTCAAGTATTCAAATTTGTACGTGGTTTTTAGCTATTACCATTAGGAGGGGAAAAGTGAGATCATTTCTAAAACTAAACTAAAATTAAAAATTCTGGTCTTGACTTTCCTGAAAAAAGATGATACCACATGCCTTTACTGTCATATCAAAAAGATGGCTTTGCACGATTGCAACCTTTCCTAAGTTCATAACAATAAAAAAGAAAAGGTTATTCAAATTTTGTTTGGTTTATGTGACTGTCTCTCCTGTTCAACTGCAAGTTCATTGAGGTTAGAGACTGATGAGTCCTTGCCTGTATCTCCATTGCCTGACGCTGTCTGACACATACTTAGGTGCTCAACGAATGCTTAAAGGAGGAAGATGATGTTTGTTTAAATGAAATTTACCTAAGTACTAAAACCTACATTTATGAACACAATTTTAATGTCTCTTTCAAATTTCCTTTATATGTCCTCTAAAGTCAAGATTGTTCTTTTCTTTTTATAATACACGACCACTTTAGGACTGCCATTGGTCATTTTATACAACTGATATAGATGGGTGCACACAGATAGCATTTATAATAAGAACAGGATTTGAGTGACCAGAGCATCACATTGCCATCAAATGCACAGTGGAGCCGACTAGCAGGCTCCCTTTCCAGTTCTTCTCTTATTCTGTGCCAACTGGGCCCTCGGTCTTATTGGTATCCAATAATCAGCCCGATTACAGCTAGCCCTGGGAGACATGACAGAAAGAGGGTCCTCATCTTGCATTAATTGCTCCTATTGAAACTATGCCACATCTCTCCAAGCTAGATGTTGCTTAGTATCCCTTTGATATGATAATGACATGCTTCTTAGCAGATGAATATGCAAATTAAAAGCAGTAATTTGGTGGCATGCACCTGCTGACACTGCACGGCTATGCTTATGTGCTCCGCTGTAACACTGCAGCCACACAAAAGCATCACAGAGGTAAAATTAAATTCTAATGTCGTATATATTAAACAGATGCTTCCACTTTTCTTTGTATATCTACTTTTACAGATTTTGCCATTGGAATCTTGGATCTCTTCATGCAATTAATGGACATTGATGTGTCATACACAGAAGCACACTCAGTGCCATTTATGGGGGCTGATTTTAAAGAGGTGGTTTACATATATGCACATTAGAAGATGAACATTTCTTCTTCACAACATAGAAGCTGATGACTTTACTCTTGTAGCACAAAGACTCCTACTCATGCATGGAATGCATCCTTGGGCTGCAAAACTGAAAACCACGTTTCTAAGCAAAGATGTGCACTGAAATATAGTTACTTCATTATCTCCTGAAAAGGGATTCTAAAATGACTTGAAGAGGCTAGCAAAATACCCAGAATCAATAACCTAAATTTCTTTGCTTCGTGAGACTAGTTGCACTACATGAGCAAGTCTAAATGGTGATTGTTTAGGGGTGACCTATAATTACCCTGGGAACCTAAAAGTCTTTGTCACTGTTCATGCGGCTCAGCCACTCAGAATTAAGCATTCGAAGGCAAAATTTTATAATGGCTACTATTTCTCTGTTTTTTTTTTCTCCCCTGCTCTTAAGCCCGGGTGGCATTCACAGTTACATACGCATGTATATGACAATAGCCGGACTGATTGAGATTGAACTGTTTAATGAAACACACAGATTAAAAACATTTCTACACAATGAACATTTTATACTATGCATTTAATGATTACAAATTAAGTGGACAGACACCAATTTGAGTAAATATCTTCTTGTTGGACATGTAGGACTTTTCTAATCTCCAGTTATATAAATAATACTGCAATGAACATCTTCAAACATACAGCATTTTCCTTCCTTTTTGATTATTTCCCTGGAGAAAGTCTTCTGTAAGTGAAACCACTAGGTCAAAGAATGAGGCCACTTTTAAGATGAAAAAAAAAATCTCAAACTACTTGTCTTCTTTCACAATGTTATACTTTTTAGAAACTTAGCAAGAGGGATACTTTTCTGGTAACAGGATTGGAGACCCAATTTTCAACTTCCATGTATAGCCATGTTACCTGTCTCCATCTGTGTTGACTTAGACATTGTATATTTTTGTAGAAATTGTCTAGTAATCTCTCTACAATTAAATGGAGATTCCTATGTGTTAGCTTCATTTTACAGTTCCTGACTATCCTAAAAATATTTCTCCAATTCTAACTAGTTATGGAGTTTTACAGAACTACAAAACAGCCATAAAATTTGATTTAATAAAAGTAAATTTCAGTTCTTTTGAGGGCAAAAATTCCCATGTATTTATGTATGCATTTAAAAAACTGCCTTTTTTGTGTGATGTGAAAATTTTATAAATACACACACACACACACACACATATGTAAGTTTCACATATGGACAGAGTGATTCATTAGCTATTTAATTATGCCACCAAACAGCCAGGAGTAAATACTGCAGAGAAATATAATTCTTCTCTTTTCAACTTATTTATGCCATGTATAGTTTATGAAACTGAGGAATAAAAGATTCAAGGTCATTTCTAGTTGCATAAAAGATCTTATTACTGATGAGTTTTGTGGAAGTATATGCTACAATTATACATCATTTATCTTTTTACCTCAAGGAATCATATTTTCAAGTTCTCAATTGTTTGCAGTCCTTGAAAAAATCATAGAGAGTGTATAATAGGAAGAAGGTCAGGATTAGCGGTATTTTTTTTAAATTTCATTTCATTTGTATTGTTCAACAAATTATACTAGGTTTCTTAGATCATTTATAGGTTTTTCAAGACTTCTAAGTTCTAATTATTCAGCAGTCACATCATCAACATAATTCAACTTTTCAGCAGAATAAAAATAGTGTCTTAGAGTAATCTCGAAAAGAGTGGGAAATTGTTCCATCCTTTTCTGCCTCATCCCAGCCTTTTAATTGGTGTAATTTTATTTAATACTGCTACGGAGAGCAACACATGAGTTCGGAAACGCACATTTTCCTTATCCTGGAATGTTCACTGTATTGGGAACCAGACAACTCAGATTTTAGATCCAAATCTGACATAATGAGCTGGGTAAGCAATTCATTTAAATTTTCTAGGCCTCAAATTTTCACTGGAAATACTCATCCACTTAATTTTTTTGGAATGCCTGCTGTATACTAGGCACTGTTTGAGGTGATGAAAATACAGCAAGGAATACAACAAGGGTCCTTTCTTATGGAGCTCACAGTCTAGTACATGAGAGATACATACTAACAACTAAATGCAGTGAGTAGGTGAGCAGAGCTCAGTCTCTACAAGCACTCCACATCCCTCCAACTTTTCTGTCCGTTGCCAGCAAGCCCTCAGACTGATTCCCCCAGGCCAAGCTCAGATGCAAGGAATGTTTAGAATAAATAAATACACCCAGTATTTGAAACCTGTTATTTCTCCTATAATAAAAAATCCTCTCTTATCAAACTTCTGCCTATAGCAACCAACTTATTTCTCTGCTTTCCTTTACTTTTTCAAGAAAAAGTTCTTGAAGAGTACCTATTCTAATCGTCCACAGTTCATCATCTCCCACTTTCTTTTGGACATGACACCACTTTAAACAAGCTTCTGCTCGCACCAAATTGTTCTTTCTCAGTGGCACAAATGGCCTCCTCATTGCTAAAGCCAACGGTCAATCTCAGCCCTTTCCTTATTTTTCCTTCTCCTACTTCTTGCTACTATTCAGTATACTAATAATCATCACTGGTATGGTATATTTGAAAGTTATGGGAGTAGATGCTGAAAGTCCTCATCACGAGGAAAAAACAAAAAAATTTTTTAAACTATGTGACATAATGGGTGTTCACTAAACTTACTGTGGTAATCATTTCACAATATGTATGTCAAGTCATTATGCTGTACACCTTAAATTTATAGTGTTATATGTCAATGATATCTCAGTCAAACTGGAAGAAAAAAATAACAAAATGTCCAATAAAAAATAATAATTATAGTTTCCATTTATTAGGCACTTACTTTACTGTCGGCACTACTGTGTGTTAAACAAATATGAAATAGGAGCTGTTACGATAGCCTTTTTACAGATGGAGACGGAGACAGAGATGTATAATGACTTTTTCAAGGTTACACAGAAAATACATGGCAGAGCTGGGTTTGAACCTGGCAGAATGGCTTCAGAGCCTTTATCTTAGCAATTATGTTATGCTGACAACTTGCACTTGACTTGGCTCTTTCCTAAACATTTTCTTCACGTGGCTTTCAGAATGCTATGCTTCCCTGGATTTTTTTTTTCCTGTTCCTCAGCTGCTCCTCCTCAATCTCCTTGCCTGTTCCTCCCTGCTATCTTTCCTAAATATTACCTTGGAGGGACCCTGAGATAAATTTTTTAATCTCTTCTCATTCTATTGGTGATCTCATCAAAAAACTCATGACTTTCGGTGACACATGAAGTCTGACGACTCCCAAATTTTTACCTCCAACCCAATCTTTGCACTAAAAGCTGGAATATCCACAAATATCCAAATGCCTACTTGACATCTCCACGTTGAGATGTAAGTATCTTGAAGTTATCAAAATTAAGCCAAACCCCTGATGTCTCCCACTCTCCCCAACCAGCTTCTCTTCCCAAATAAGGGTAACTCCATTCTCAGGAGTTATTTAGACTCAAAATTTTGGAGTCTTCCTTGATTCTTGTCTTTTCTCACACCCAGTATTTTGTCCATCAGCAAATTTTGTTGGCTTTACTTTCAAAATATGCTCAGAATCAACTATTTTCCACCACCACCACTGCCACTATCCTGGTCCAAGCCACAGTCAATTCTTCCAGTTGCAGCAAACCCCTAACTACACTCCCTACTTTTGCCCTTGACCCTTTAAAATCCAGCCAAGTCATTTTGCTTGTACACCCTACATTTATACAGTGCTGTATGTCAATTATATCTCAATAAACCTAGAAGAAAAAATAATAAAAAAATGTCTGGATGTGGCAACCAGAGTTACCTTGCTAAAAGGGAACTAAGATCATGTCACCACCCTTCTAAACCCTCCAGTGACTTCTCATTTCACTCAGAGCACAAACCCAAAGCCATCATTAAGGTCTACAAGGCCCCTCACAATCTGGCTCCCTATTATCTCTCTGACCTTGTCTCTTTTCTTCCATTCCCTGTTCACTCTGATCCAGTCCCATAGGCTATCATACTCTTTCTTCAACTTGCCAAGTGTACTCAGGCCTCTGTGTCTTTGCACTGACTTTTCCCTTTTTCTGGAATCTCTTCCTCTCATATTTGAATATAGCTTTCTTCCTCCCTCCTTCTAGAACTAGCTAATATGTCCCTTTTTTAGGGCAGTCTTCCCTATCCTGTTTAAACTGCACCTCAGCATTTCCAATTCCTTTTCCCTGCTTTATTTATCACACTATATATTTTATTTATTTATTCTCTTTATTTCTGTTTCCCCAAGTAGAATGTTTCATGAGCAGTGGGTTTGGTCTGCTTTATACACTGTCTCTTCTTAGCATCTTGAACATTATCTGGCACCTGGAGGAAAATTTTTAGTCTATATAAGAGGAATTTCAGTGTAGGGAGAAGCTTCTGGGTTACATTCTTCTTTGCTCATGTAAAAAAGTAAATTTGGCTTCTTGATGTTCTCCTAAGAGTAAGGAAGAACTTTCACAAAAACTTCCAGCAAAATTCTTCTTACCTCTTGTCAGAATTCTGACCAATCACTGATTGAGAGAGCAGTGGCTGAGATCACCTTTACTTCACGCAGACCCACCCCTAGAGCTGAGGGATGGGTCAGCTTCCCTTGAGACATATGAGCTGTGGGGAGAGGGGATATATCGAAGAAATCAGGGTTCTAGAGGGGGTTAATGCTAGACAGGCAGTCAACAGTGTCCACTACAGAAATCTCAAAGTGGAAGTGCTGGCTATAGGGATATGAGATTACTCATTTCCTCACATTCCTACCAACACTAGAATTTAGTAATTAAAAAAAATGACCAGTCTGATGACTGAAAAATTATATCTCACTTTGATTTGATTTTCATTTCTCTACTACTGAGGTGGAGTGCATTTTTATTTGTAAATTAACCATGTATATTTCCACTTTTTAAGATTGCCTGGTTATATTCTTTGGTTATTTTTTTCTGTTGGGTTATTTACCTTTTTCTTATTAATAAGTAGGAGTTCTTTATTTCTTAACATGCCTGATATTTTAGAGGGTTTCAGAAGATATTTTACCCTCATTTTTCTTTATTTTATTGACATTTTCACCTCCAAATATATTTTAGAATTGGCTTTGGAGTTATTGTTTGGCATTGCATTGAATTATAGATTAACTTGAGGAGAACTGCCAGCTTTACCATGCTGAGTAATTCCATCCATTAATGAGGCAACATTTGCTACTTTCTTCTTGTAAGTCGTGTATATTTTTTATTGTTATCCTATGTACATAATAGGATCTATTTTGTGTTTTTTTCATTTTTACAACTGTGAAAAATATTCAAAGACATTTTCTAATTCATTATTATTGATGTAGAGGAAAAAATGAGTTTTTAAAAATCTTGTTATTTTATTAAACTCTTTTATCCATTTCAATAAATGTTTTTTAGGTATTTCTTTTGGATTTTCAAAATATAAGATCATATTATTTAAAGGGACTTTTTTCTATTCCTTTCTAACATTTGCAGCTCTTATTTTGTATTATTTGTCCTATGATGATGATTATTTCTTTTTGTATTGCCTGGAACAGTCAGTTTTTGAATACTGAGATTAATTCCTGACATTAATGGGAATACTTCTAGTGTTTCATTACTTATTTTGGGGTACTGTGAGATGCAGACATAAATATTCTTTATTAAAGCATGGAGGTTTACTTCTTTTCTTAGCTTGCTAAGAATTTTAAGAATATATATATGCATTGCTGAATTAAACTTCTAAAAAATTTATAAGGCTTTAAGGTGACCATATTGTTGTCCTCCTTTATTTATCTAAGTGAATTAGATTTCTAAATGTTAAATTATCTTTTATTCTAATATTTTGCTATCTATTTGCCTCTGAATATACCACACATTGTTATATATCGGGTCTTCATTACCAGTCACTTGTAAATATTTTGTTATTCCTTCTTAAACAAGGGATTATTTAAAAGATTAAAAATCTTTAGCTAAGTAGCTAGGCTGTTTTCCAGCTATTAGTTTGTTACTGGTTTCTGATTTTGTTGAAGTCAATGCATGAATTTGCTATTTCAATTTTTCTTTGAAATTTATTAAGACTGTTTTTTGAGGCATAATATGAGATAAATTTT
Organism: Smutsia gigantea; assembly: GCA_032199065.1. NCBI lineage: Eukaryota > Metazoa > Chordata > Mammalia > Pholidota > Manidae > Smutsia > Smutsia gigantea. Next base: position 167,002 of record JAVSCE010006366.1, read on the forward strand.
TAAGAGTAAAAAATGCACTCACATTTGAAATAAGTGTGTATTCTCTGCTGGTTGGCTATGTGTGTGTATACCTGTATATTTTGTTATATATACTATTAAAGCTATATACTTATTATTATTTGCTAGTTTAATCCTCAAATTCTAAGAAAAGTATACAATTCATTCATTGAGATTATGGGTTTAATAATATCTACTTGCATTTCTAATCGTTTTTATTGTATATATGTCAAAGAAGGATGGTAAGTTACATGAAATTTGTGATTTTTGTGTCTTAAGAGATTGTTTTGATTATAATGTGAAGTCTTCCTCTTTGTCCAAATTCACAATTCTGGCCCCTAAATATGATTTATGTCATGTTAATACTATCTTAACTGGTCTTTCTCTTTGTTAATTAGCATCTTTCTGAAATAACTATGTCCATCCCTTTATTTTAATTATGCTGGGTCATTTTGTTTTGGAAGTATCCCTGGCAGATAGTAAATAGTTGGATTAAATAAAATCTTACAAGCTCTGTCTTTTAATAGGAGATTTCATATTTTACATTCATCATGATAATTAAAATGTTTGGACATACTACCAATATTAAATATTTAATACCTTTTTTCAAAAGCAACTTCTTTTCTTTCTCTTGTTTTGGACTTGTTTTGGTTTTCTCCACTTTTTACCTTCCCCAGAGATTAAAAATTATATATTTTGTTCCAATTCCTGTATTGGCTATCTATAAATTTTTTTAACTCATACATTTAGGAGTATATACCTCTCCCTATAAAATAAAATGAAAATAAAGGACAATGGACTACAGCATGCTCTCATTCTCCCCTTCACTAGCATTGGCTCCACCTTCAAATTTTATGTCAACCTCATTTGGAGTTTAGTTCTAGTTTATTAGCATTTTTTAAAATTTACATGAGTTTAAGGATCTATACTTAGCCATATTTCTTTTTGGTTTCTTTTCTTTTCTTGTTTTTGGTATTAAATATCTTCTAAAATCTTTTTTGTTTTCTTTGAGTACTTCCTTGAATATTTCTTTCTGTATAGATTTCTTAAAATGCCTTCATTTCATCTTCCCATCTGATGCTCATTTGTCTGATTTAAAATTCTGCATCACTGAAGTGAGAAGGTGCCATATGAGTAAAGCTGTGAAGCTACGAGGGAGGGATGTGTGGGTCTCTGGGGGAAGAGCAGTCTAAGCAAAGACAACAGCAAGGACAAATGCCCCAAAGCAGGAGCGTGCCTGGCATGTTCTTGGAATATGTACAAATGTAATAGTTCATTTAATGTCTGTCTTTCCAATCAGCCTGCAAACTTTATGATCATTTCTGTTTCACGTTCACTTGTAGACCCAGCACCCAATATAGTATTTATAGTATAGCATTTGTTCAGTGTTGGTTGAGTATATGAATAACCCAGAACTTAAATCTAAAACCCTAGGTCGTGTCATTTGAATTCACAATTATATTTTAATATCAACAATATAACAAAAAGGACATAACTATCTGTTCTAGTGTGGTGAGCTGAACAATGCATTCAAGCAGCAAAGTGTTTCTACCACCTTTTTATTCATTGTACAGACTCAGATAATTTACCCTTTCTGAATCACAAAGCAGAGATAATAATGCTGACCTTGTTACTTAATCTACAGGGCTAGTTTCAAGAAAAAAAATCATAAAATAAATATGAAACCATTTGTATACTCTTCATCATTATTCAAGCATCAGGAGAGTTATATTTGTCAATGAACATTAATATAAAATACATTTTTTCAAGACAAAATTAAAATGTTTTGAGGAGTTGGATTTAATTTCCTTTTATAACTGAATCAGAGTACTTTACGTATAGCATGTGCTCTGTAAAGTGTGCTGCAGTTGCTCAGTAAGACAATGTTAAGAGTATTCTCCCTATGAAAAAATGTGTAACTGGCCCTGTTTTCTAGATTTTTAGGTTGCATTTTTACATGATTGTATCCATATTTTCTCACATGTATTCAATTTAATTTAATTTTACTTCCAAAGTATCTTTACTTAATTTTTTAATTGATACTTAAAAGAATAAGTCCTTGTCACTCTGTTACCAGCACACTCACACACCCCCCCACACACACACAAGAAACTTTTCCTTGAAAATGCACCTATTTCCAATAACCTGCATTTTTCACTTTCCCAACACTTTTTTGATTCTTATTACTGGAGTTTATATTTGCTGTCTATAAAATGTACTTTGCTTTCTCTTGACCTAGTAATGAAATTCTGTATAACTATAAAGGACTTAAAGTGGTGCGCAAGGAGAATGAGAACTATGTTGCTGTAAAAATTATTTTGCAGGATCATTTTAGAGATATACCACTCTCATGAAATAATACTCCTTAGGTTTGGTTTCACATATTGGGAGGTCTGAACGGAACACTTTATGTGATAAATGATGAACAACGGCGGGGATTTCAGATCGGCCTCGGCTGACAGGCACCTGATCGGCAAATAAAAGCAAACAAGTTTTCAAGGAAAGATGGAGAGTTGACAAATCATCAATATTCTTTCTAAAACCCCTTTCTAAGCATTTATAATTCATCTCTTGAGTCTTTAGATTCCATGAGGTAGAGCTAGTACCTCACATAGTTTACAATTCTGAGAACTGTAAAATTCTCCTCAGGGAGCAGTTACATTAACTGGATGGCCCCACGAAAAGAGTAATTCCTGCTACACTGATTTCATATCCAACCACTAAAATCACCAGGCAGATATCTTCATTTCTACCAGGTACCATTTTCCCCATGTGTTTATGGTGAAGAAAAGGAAGAAAAGGGAAGGGGAGGAGACAGGACGGGAGGGAAGGGAAGGGAGGGAGGAAGGAAGGAGGGAAAGGACAGAAGGAAGGGAGGAAGGAAGGGAGGAAGGAAGGAAGGAGGGAAAGGACAGAAGGAAGGGAGGAAGGAAGGAAGGAGGGAAAGGACAGAAGGAAGGGAGGAAGGAAGGGAGGAAGGAAGGAAGGAGGGAAAGGACAGAAGGAAGGGAGGAAGGGAAGGAGGGAGGGAGGAAGATATCCCCAGATTCTGTAACTACTAAATTTTAATAAAAGGAGCAGGGACCCATGGTGGAAAAATCTTGCAAAAGAAATACCAGTCTATGAGTAAATTTATGAACAAAAAGTACATTTTTAAGTGATATAATACTATCAAACAGTTTACTTTCCCCTCCCAGAGCTCCTGTCCCCTACCTCCCACTCTCTCATCCCTCAACAGCGTTTGAAAGCCAGGAAGGGCCCGGATGTCAGGTATCTTTGAGACGGCTCCACCTGTGCCTTGCTGCAGTTCTGATGCAGGGGTCCAGGTTGAGTGAACCTGGCTGGGTAGGGAAGCAGCCCGAAGCCCTGGAGTCTCAACCCACAGACACTGAGGTGGGCAGAGGAAGTGCTCCATGTAACAAAGGAAAGAAACTCAAAGGAAGAGGGGCTGGAGAGGTGGTGTCACTGTGGACAGTGGCCTGGTATTAGAAAAACTTGTCCCTCTGGCCTATTTCCTCACTTTTGACAGAGACAAAGATTCAAGAAATATTTCATTTTCCTCTTCACTCTGATTTGGGAAAAATAATATTGGGGATGTAACAAAGTAGCAATTTGCATTCAGCAATGGGAAGATAATAAGGGTGGCAGGATGCTGGTGACTGGAAAACCCCTGACCATCTGAAGGGAACCAGGACCAGCAGACCCTTCTTGGGAGGGATTGTGGGCAGTGACGCCTGATTTAATTTTTAAAAAGAAACTGGAAGTTCAGATTTTTAAAGAATGTGAACTCTACTGCTTCTTTAAAAATCTAAACCCTTTGCAGGTTCACAGTGAGTGTGTCAAATGCACCTATTTTTGGACTAGCTCCTGCATACAGGTCACAAGTTTGTAGCCTCTGTAAAGCCAGTAATTCTGTCTCCATTTAGGGTAAGGTGAAGGTCAACCGCCCTCAAACAGCAGAACTGTAACTGCAACACTATTTCCTTCTTCTTTTCCACTTACCAACATCTTATGTAATATTTTAAATAGAAGACAAGAATACTCAAGACAACAGGCCTGGACTTAGAAGAGACAGGAGAAAAAAAACAGACATGGAAATCTATCAAGGTCCAATGCAAGTAATTTCTAAGTCTTGCTTTATAAAAGTATTGCACATACATCAAATATGGCCCATATTGCTTCTAAAGTGCTAGAATTTGTCAGAGAGATAGCCAATGTGGTAAGTTAATTTCCCTCTCTTGCTGTGAGATCAAGTGTTAATCTCATAATGAAATGCCCATGTTTATGTGTTAAATTCCTGTTGCAGAAAGACAAAAACATAAAATACAGCTTCATTTAACACAAGCGGTAAAATTACAAAAGCAATTTATCTGGCACTGTATTTAGTGATTCCAATTACAAGAAAAAATCTTAAAACAGAAAACCCAAAATACTATCCTAATACTATCAAACACCAAGTAAATCTTCAGTCACAGAGCACTCACTGGTGGACTCTTAGTAATTCACTAATTGGGTGAGCTGTAAACCCATAATCCCTTGGGCTCTTTCTTTCTGAAAAACCAGGCCACTCTGACAGAAACATGTTTGCCCAACACTATGTTAAATTCTCTTTTCATCTTTTTTTTCTTTCTTAGCACTCTTTCTTCTTGCCTATATCCAAGGCTTCTGCTTACATGTCACAGTCTTGGGATTCACTGTCAATATTCTTGGCTTGGATTTTTTTCTCTTAATTCTCTTAAAGGGGCCTGATGGTACGGGGGATGGTTGAACGAGGAGACAAGCATGCTTCTTGATGTTTGCCCACCCAGCCTCACAGAGCCCACAGTCCTGCAGTGTGAAGCTTCCTATGCACCGCCTCCACCTGACTGTGTCTTACCTGGTGCGCGACCTTCAGTTGAAAGTTCCAGCAGCAAGCAACTTGTCTTTGGCAAATGAATTGTAAGTGTGCCAGCTGCCAGATGTCTTCATTTTTAAAACACCTTCAAAACTGCTTCTGGCACAGTTCCATAAGCAAAAGAGGCTAAGCTGTAACTCTAGTTTCCATGCTGTGAGCAAAAGAAGAGGGGGTGAGGGAAGCAGATGGAGGCAAGAGAAAAATGTATTGCCTTCACATCTTGAAAAAGAGTTTCATTGGAACTGAAAACAGAATCTGGCTGCTCTTATCAGTAAATATTTGGATGAAGAGTTATCTGTGACCTATGATATGTTCAATATGCACACAAATAATCATTCTAAACAACACAGTAACTTGAAAACTGGTTTTGTGAGCCCAACAAAATGACATATTTTCTTAAAAAAGAGGACTTCTGGCTCTTAAGATAATAAATAAATATAAGCCTAGAGGGAGCTACAAAAATCAATTTTTTTTAATCTTCAGGGATGCAAAATTTTCTTGCTTTCAAAAATAGGATTTTGAAGTGGGAGAGTCAGGAAGGAGCTTCTAGATGCCAGAGGGTGGGCCTCAATTCCTTTCCTGTCTAAAGTCTCTTTCAAAACCTCCTACTGGATTAAATAATTAAGTCATATACTATAAGGGGACAAATTTACAGAATAATGCACTTTTCATACATTTAGAATGACTGGCATTCCTAAAAATCTGTGATGTCCACATTACTTTGGAACTAATTGAAGGAAAAAAGAATGGATACAACTTAGATCAGATGATACAAATCAGTCAGAATTGTTGAGAAAGTAGTGATACTGAATTTGAACCTGACAATGTTAATAGAATGAAAACAGATATTCACACTTGAGGCTAGAGAAAAGTCAGACTATGGCAATTTAAGATCAACTCAAAGTAATTCAAAGAGAATTCTTTCACTCAGTATCTTTCAATAGCTCTCATAATAGAATGAAGGCAACCAATATGAATTAAATGATGGAATGAAATGAAAAGTAAACTTAGCAAGAAAAAGAAAAAAAAAAGACATGCCAATGACTTACATTCTGCTTTCATTAAACCTGGACTAAATGAATTGTGTGATTCATCTCACAGTCACAGTACATAAAGTTATCTTTAAGTGGCTAAATATCTGCACTTTGAAAGAATATGGACATGCCTGAAAAGTGATGAGGGACTGTATGTAGGAGACACATTGCTAGGAAGCCCGGGAAAGAAAATAAAACCTTTCTTATACCTACAATCAATACAGAATTCTCCATTTTGATTCTTAATCAAGAGGCTTTATGGAAAGGAGATGTGCTTACAAAAATAAGTGAGAAGTATTGGTCTTAGAGGATATATGCCACTGGTAAAATTATAAAAAAGGAGCTCACTTTCCTAGTTTCCAATTCTACACTCCTTCATGCATATCGTTCAGTTAATCCCATATTCTCTGTCATGCCTTTCACCTTCACCTTCCCTCCTCTGTACATGATAATAGGATAAGCTATTTTTCTTTCTATCTACTCTTACTGTTTATTCCTGATTATTGAATTCCTGTCCATTCTTTAAATTTTGGCTCAAAAGCCATCATCTCCATGAACGTGTCCCGGTCTCCTGTCCCTCCCCTGAGAGAACTCTCTGTCCTATGTTAGTCCCGTACCATTACTCTTTGCTTCTTGTGTTCTTATCTGTCTCCCTGTCTAGACTGTAAACATTTTGAGGACTGAAACTGCCTTGTATATTTTAAAACCCCAGAACAGCTAGCACCCCATGCACATTCTGACTGCTCAATAAATGTCAGATTAGAAGTGGATGCCTTCTAGACTTTGGGTGAGTCCATAGTGCCTCCATCCTGTCCTCTCCATGCAATGAATTACCTAGTAGGCTTTTTTTTTATTCCTTAAGCGTGACTTCTCTAAGAGATTCTATTTTTATTCCATTTGTTTTATCTGGTCCACTATGAATTTGTGTGTCAACAGGCATTGTAATAGATAATACGAACATAGCTTCCAAGTAATATAAACTGGATTTTAAAAGAAGTAGAGATCTTCATTTAAGCAGAACTGGAGTGGGTTAGACGGATAATTTTTCTGGGTCTTTCAATGCTCTCAGAACAAATACACACAGAGCTACATATGGACACATATAAAGAAAGGTAATGTTAATAGAAAAGGAGGGAATAATAGAGAAATAAACTGCAAAGAAATGAACTAAAGACTAGATGTGTACCAAAACAACTCGAAAACCAGTATTAAAAATGGAACTCCTAAAAGTTACCCCCAAACTGAGAAATATAAACTGGCTTCCTGAAACTGGTGGCCTTTTTCTTTTTTTAGACATCAACCCCTATTGTAGTTTGGCTCCAAGTTTCCCGGAAAGGCTCAGCATGTCACCCTGAGACCTCACAAAAGCTGCCAGAGTCTGGCCTGAGCTTTGCGAACGCTGTTCTCACTGATGGGACTGAAGGAGAACCTTGGCAGCAACTAGGAGAAAGAAAGACACCCAGAAATTAAAACTGAAGTTAATTACAGTACTTACAGGTTTTCCCCAGACCTGATTCTTGGTGTTCAACAAAGAAGAAAAGCTCTCAATACCATTTGTACATGACAATGCCATCACTACACCTAAGCCCTTCTTGGAGGACTGGGGAGGGGGAGGCTTGAAGTTGCTCCTGTCACTGTAGCTGTTTGGGAGATCTGGGGGAGGACAGAGTACTTCTTCATTTATGGCTAGTGACAGAAAATGAATAAAGAATGATCTTTTTCATGTCCAGATAGATAGTTTTATTTGTTACCAAATACCCAGAAACCTCACTTGAGTTTTATTCCCTCAGATTTTAGGGTCTCTCTGTAGGATATTCTTTCATGTGATTAGTAGATAAGCAATTCTTGGCTAAGGAAGCCTCATTATGCTTTTTTCCTTTTAATTTTGTACAGTTCAGAGTATGGTGATACAGATTAAGGAGGCAGCACTGACTATTTAAAAGCTGTTTCACCTGAAGCAACTTACCTGTCCTCTCTGAGCCTGTGTTTCTTCATCTACAGAATGCAGGTTAAGTACACCTGTTTCATACCTATGACTCTATAAAAATTTTTATCAATATCTTACATTGTATGAAACAGGCACAGTAACGATGTATATTTATGATAGACAACTTCACCCATCTGGATGTGTATTTCACTAAAAGCAGAACATTTGCTACACTATTGGTTTGTATTTTCCAATTACATCATTTGAAAATGCATAGGAAATAGTGTTCTGGATTTTATTCTCTCCCCAAAAAGAAGAACTGATTGGTAAAGTGTTGTGGAGCAAATGAGCTAGGCAATGTTGGAATTAGATAGGATACTCTAGTCCTTTGCAACACAAAGTATGGTGTGAGGACTAGCGATATTGCATAATTTGGGAGTTTGTTAGAAAAGCATCATCTTAGGTCCTACAGAATTGTAACTGAGCTACAGAACATAAGAGACCTACGGAATTGTAAACTGCATTTTAACAAGATCACCAAATGATTTATACGCACATTAACATTTGAGAAGCACTGTTTAGAATTCAGAAAATGGATTATTAAAATTTAAGATACAAGATATAGATTATTCTGTGGACATAGATCTTGGCAGAAAAGACTGATTCAAAAAGGAAAGAAAATCCTTAAAACCAAGAAAATTGTCTTTCATTAGAGGAAGGGAAGTGAGCATTTAAAACTTAAGAGGAAAAAACACTATAGATGTCTGGGATTTCCTGATGAGCTCAGATCTTAAAAGAAATTTATGGTAGATACAAGGAGGGTGTAGCAGATTAAAGATGGCCACAAATTCTTTTCTACTCCTTTTACTGAGAGGTGGAAACTAATCCCCTCCCCTTGACTATGGACTGGAGTTAGTCATTAGGTCTAGCTGATCTGTTCTCTAAATATGTTTTAAATCTGCTCTCTGTTTTCCTCTCTTGGTGCTGACTCAGTTCTGGCTTCACCATCTCTCACTAACAGGAAGGAGAAAGTCTCCTGACTGGTCTCTGCACTCTCCGTCTGTTTGCTATCAGACTGTAGATTTTACACCGAGAATTGGCTCACTGTGTAATAGTGAATGAATGAATGAATGAATGGGAATTTGTAAATTAAGTGTGCTAGTGTTTTGTGCACAAGTGACTTTCTTGTCAGTGGAAATGTTGAAACATTGAACAAGTGTACATCTTGCATTTTAAAAAGGCAACCATTTTTAAATTTTTGATTGAAGATCAAAGTCTTACGTGAGGTGATTCTATCATTACATCATTAGGGTTCTTATTCCAAAATGAATTAAGAGAGCACATTGGAATTGTGCTTAAATTCTGAAAGGGTCTACCTGAAATTATATACATTGAGGAAAACATATTTCTTCTTTTCTTCGCATCCTGGGTAGGAACAACCACGAATATGTATAGAATGAGTAGGAGAAAACCTTATGAGAAGTGAAAATATTTATAGGCCTTTTTAGTTTTATTTTATTGGTTAATTTTGTTATTATTACTGTTAATAAAATAAAATACAAATGGAGGGAGAAACTGCGTATTTCTGTTCTAATAATACAAAGTCTACTTTGTATGTTGTGCGTGTATGTGAATGGGTGTGTGTATTCTTTCCATAACTTATCCATACACAGACATGCATCCAGTTGGTCAATCACAGTGCATGCACAATTTCACAGCTTGCTCTTACAGATCTTATCTGCTTATAGTTACATAGCTTTGGTAATCATTACCTAGAGTTTCCTCTTCTGACCTATCACAGTTTTACTCATTATTCCTCATTTATTGGACTTTAGGCTGCTTCTGATTTTTCTAATTAAAAATAAAGTTGTTGGGAACATCCTAGTGCTTATAGCAAGTTCCTTCTGAAAGATGTTCTGAGGCTAAATACCTAGTATGGTATAATTAGTCCAAAAGGTTTCAGTGTTTAGGTCTATACTGTCAACTGTGTTTCCACAGGGTTCCCCACCCCCACCTTGAATGAGCACCCATTTCAAGGATAACATTAAGTGTTATATGAAAGGTATGTGTTTTGCTAACTACTTGCACAGAAAAATGGCACCTTATAATTGCTTTTATTTTGTTTCTGATTTGTATGGACATTTTTCTTTTCTTGCAAGGAATTCCTTTTTTTTGTTCAAACTGCCTGTTGATATCCTGCTATATATTTGTATATACATGCCTTTGGTCATATATACCATGTATTAAGATGTTGAGTATGAAAAATATACAGATTTTTTCATTTGATGAGACACCTGCCTAACTGACCAGTTAACTGATGCCAGCTCAGAAATCTGAGTCACATTGTGGATTCTACAAACCTATAACTGGTAGATGCTTTTCCTTTTTGGAGTGACTAAGGCCCTGTAGATCAGGACCTGTCCTGGCCATTAAGGAAACCACCCTGATCCCTGACCCTTTCTAATTTCCATCCCCTAAAGAGCAAATGTCAGGTGACTCCCTCACTTTCCTATCCCTGGTCACTCTCCTACTCTCTCCTGCTCTTAATCATAGAGTGGACCCATCCTCCAGGGAAAAGTGTCCTGAGCTGCATCTTTGATAAGGATCTAACAAAACAACACAAGGACATACACATCAATGAAGGGAGAGGGCAGTATAGTGACTATGATCAGTGAGCTGGAGACCTGAGAGGAAAAGGATGTGTCTAACTATCCGTCTCCTTCAGAATATCTAGCAGCTAGTGCAGAACTTCTTTACCACTCTTATGTTGGACACCTGTTCACTATGTAACTTAACCTCCTTGGGCCTCAGGAATTGGAATAGATTATTTCTAAATTCCTTTCCAGTTCTAATATTCTTAACCTTACAGTATAAAAATGTAATGTAAGAGGTCATATCCATAAGAAATGATCCTATGAATTGATAGGGTGAATTTCTTTTTTTTTTTTAGTTGAGATACAACTGACATAAAACAATATGTAGGTTTCAGGTAGATAGGTGAATTTCTGACAGCAAAATTTATGGAAAAATTATATGTGAATTTCAAATTTTGTTGAGACATAATCACATTGCCCTTCCAGACCTTCATACCAATTTGCACTTCCACTACCAGCATTAGATTTTTTGCTTCTTGACATGCTTTTGGACCTTGAGCATTATCATGCCCCTTAATCAATGCATAATATCACTGCTAGAAATTATCCATTGATATTCTTTGCAAAACTGTGCCCAGATATAAGCATAAGGAATTTCATCATAGCATTGTTTTTATTAGGAAGAAGATAAAAAGAACCTAAGTGCCCCCAAATGGAGGCTAAGTTAAATGAATAATGGTGAAATCATAAGGAGAATGCAATGTTGTTAAAAAGAATGAAATAAGTCTATACATGCCAAGATGATGAGTTCTAACATATTACTAAGTGAAAAGATAAGGTTTAGAACAATGTGTATGGTATGATCCCATCTGGGGAGTAATAGAAAGAATATAGATCTGGCATACGATAGACTTCTGTTCAGAAAGGATAAACACAAGACACTATTAACCATAGTTATCTTTGGAGGAGGGCACTGCTTGCTGCGGGTGGAATTTGAAGAGGGAGATTTCACTTCTAGTCTCTTTATTGCCTGAACATTTTTATCAGGTGCATGGTTCACTTCATGCACCTGATAAATACACTGTAAATACAATTTTTAAATGTAATGATAGCTAACCCCTTCAAATGAATATTTTGTTTTAAATGTAAACCTCACCAAGTAATGGTTCAGTATTAATAAACTAAAAAATACCCTCAATTTGCTATCTCACCAAAGGGGAAAAAAATGGGAGAAAGGAGTGACAGTGTGGAAAGAACATTCTCCTTTATTTTACTGATTTAGCTTTACCTTTCTTAATGATCATTATTTTGTAAATGAAAAGGATATAGACCTTGCGTTAAGATTCTGTTATCTTGCTATTTGGAGGGTTTTAAAGTCTTCCTCAAACCCACTTGTTTGATTTATAAAAACCTGGATGACTCAGACTTATGAATTAGAAAGCAATTATTTATTTTTCAATAGGATTATTAGGTGTAGAGTAGAATTTGTACCAGCTTTCCCCCTTTAAATAATAATCTCTTCTAACGTATTTAAAGAGTGTTTGATTTGCAAAAATGTGTTTACACAGATCTCAGTTGTCAAAATCACATGGCACACTCATACTAATGTATGAGAGTTCAGTCTCATATAATACTGTGCTGAGCTATCATTAACTAACCAAACAGTACTTGGATGTTTGGGCAAGCAATTCATTCAGATAAAGTCTTTTTTGAGACTAGGTCCAGGTGTTATTACTTATGTAACTCATGGCCATGTACTCTAAAAACTGTGAAAGGCACATTAGGGATTGAAGAGTTTATTTCTAGGAACTGCACAAACCTGAGGCAATGTATTTAATACAAAATGTGAATTTTAGAACAATACATGATGCCATCTTTGTAAATATATATACTTATTTAACATATGATATAATGCATATTATATATTTATTTCCTCAGACATTTTGTGTGTATGCAAACACGATACAGAAAAAAATATAGAAAGAAAAGGCAGAAGCACTTTTGGGAATGGAACTGATATGGTAGGAATGCAGAATCACATTTGGATTTTACTATGTACTTCGCATGATTTATGTTTGATTTATGAGTTTTTAGAGTACACATGTTGCTTTAATAATCTAAAGGCAAGCAAAGAAAAACTGAAAGAATAACTGTGAGACAGACTAAGATGACAATCCTGAGTCATTTACCTAAATTTATAACAAAATAGTTGAATTGGTTTGAGTCTGCATTTGTCTAAAGAGCAGTAGAAATACTTAGGTTAGGACTCTTACCTAACGTCTGGTATAATAGAAACATAAAAACTCAGGATAGCCTCTGTTTCCTGTTATACAGGTCAAGGCTTCTAAGAGAAAGCTTCAGGGATGGATAATCTGCCAGTAGTCCTTTACCTCTTAGCAATGGTTGTTTGAAAAAGGCAATGAATGCACTACCAACAAAACTCTCCAAATACTGATTGCATTTTAATATGTAAAAATAAAAGTTTTTGTCATATCCGCTTTCTCTAAAGGTGCTCTGCAGGATAACAAATATTCTTGGAAGAAAGGTTAAATATAGGTAAACGTGGGTAAATATGTTGGGAAAAGCCTGGATTTAACAATATCAAATAAGTTTCTTTACAGTAGAACTTCTCTAATATGTATGTAAGGGAGGACGAAGTATGCAGAATTTTCCAAACTATCTGATAACAGCCATGTACCCCTGGCCAGCCTAGTGGCTGCACATTGTGGCATCAACTAACAGTTGATGAATGAAGAAAACGGCAGGATGAAGTTAATGTGGGGAAATGGGGAAAGAGGAAAATGGAATATGGCGTATATTGTTACCATTGCCATATTTCCCTGAAGCTTTGTATTGTCTGTCTAAATGATTACAATGAGCTTTGATTTCAGAATCTAAACTTGAGGCAAGTGAAACTAATTTCCACCACAGATCACCTAATCTGTTTGTAAAAAGAAAGTCAGCGTCTCCAGGTTCTGGCCTTAGAGAGTCTGATTCAGATGATGTGAAGTGAGATCCAGGAAGTTCACTTCTAACAATCAGGTGCTACTACTCCCTGTCACTTAAGGAGCAGGCTGAGAAATGCTGATACATGAAAATATTTAGGTATTTTATACATAGGCTAAAAATGAAATAGAACAAATTAATTTACCTCCAAATGATCAAGATTTTCAAAGTGGAACACACACAAAGAAGGATCAGTATTATCTTGAGGATGCTTTAAACAAGTATATGATATAATTCCAAATGAAAGCTCAAACTTCTTGAAGACCTTTCTTTAGAAGTAAAATTTCTCATCCCAACCTCATCCTGCAAACCACATGACCACAAAGCTTTGGCCTGTGCTTGTTCTTTTCTCTTGGTCTGGGGTCATAGTTCTTACAACTGTGAATCCACAGCACTTGAAAATCGGTGAAAGTCTTCACTAGCTCAAACTCAAGTGGTCTGGGTAGTCTGAGAATCATTCAGGTGTCTCTTGGTTTTGCCACTTATTAGTTGTATGATTTTGATAGAGTTATTAAACATCTCTAGTTCTCTGTTTTCTCATCTATAAAATGGAGTATTATTCGTATTTATATCAAACTGTTACTGTGAGGCTTAAACTAAATGGGTAATTTAAGTAAAGTGCATTAAGTAGTAGCTATTATTCATTACATATGCACTGCTATAATGTCTTCAGTGTGTGGGGTTTTTTCTTTTTTCAGCATTTGTCAAAAATGCTGTGGTCAACATTCCTTTTGTCTAAAATAGTTGATATAATACACATTATTTATTATATTGGTATTTATTTATTATTAATAAACATTTCCCATTATTTAAAGTATTGATAAGAATCTAACAAATGACTTAGAACCAAGCCTGCTTATGGAAAAATCTGGAGGACAGTTTGATTTTAAATATTTTACTCATTGCTTGTATGAGCTATAAAGATGGTCTGTGCAATCCAGTAATTTAGTACAAATGCAATATTTTCCAAACTTCCTCTTCTATATGGAAGTAGGGCAAAGCTGTTGGTTAACACTTTACGTCCTCATCTGAAAAGTGCAGCCACTATATTCCTAGTTGTCTTTGTAGCATCAAAGCAGAAACACCAACTGATCATTTTCTATTAATGGCATCTTGTAACCGTGTCCTAAACCCTTTTCTTCAATGGAGCCCAGTATACAATGGATCTTCTCCAATTGAAGGAAATAGAAATAATAAGTAAAAAAAACATGACAGTCCAAATATTCATAGTGGTATCAAAAATAATCTCAACTCTTTGTCTCTTTCTTAGGACTAATTATCTGGAGAGGTGTGTGTGTGTGTGTGTGTGTGTGTGTGTGTGTATGTGTGCGCAACCATGCCAGGACCTGCAAACCTGAAGAGCCAGTCAATCAATCTCCCCAAAATGGGCAGCTTTTCAGAAATCTTTGGCCAGGTCTTCATTTATTTGCTTTTACCTGAGGTTTTGCTTGGCAGTAATAACATGATATTTAGTTAGTATACATATATATTTATGTATATATATCTCCACACTGGAAGACAGTCAAGATTATGTCATGGCTAAAAGTCTTGATGATTCAGCGACTATATATTAAATGAATATATAGGTTTCAACCAAAATTATCCCTCCTAAATCACTAGATCTTTCTAGCCATGTGCAAAGGTAAACTTTAAGTGAAGACAGAGGAGTACAATCATAGAAAGGCTGGAATTACTTCAGATTCAAGTCCATGTAGCTCACTATTAAGCCAATTTCAATTCCAGAATATTGGGTTGCATTCAGTATAATTGGTTTGCAGCTCAAACAGCATGTGGGACGTTACATCAAATTTACACTATTATAGGAAAAATTCTAAAAAGTGCTTTTTAATTTACATAACCAGTGTATACAAGACTCACCTATAAATTTATGTAATTTAAATCATTAGTGCTTGAACTTGCCTACCTTGGAGCCAACCTACATCCTGTTCTCTCGACTGTAGCACCTTAAAGATGATCTAAATTAACAAATACTGGGCCATTAAAATATGCATTCTCCTAGACATTTTCATTGGCCTCTCAACAAACTTTGAAGTCAGTTTGGTGAAACTGAGGTACTTAATAAATCCAGGCACCACTACAGGAGGGTCTTCACAAAGAAAAGGAAATGTTTGAGTGAGTCGTTACAACCTTGGTTGTACGCTGCAATCATCTGGGGAGCTTGAATATACCAGATGCCTTATGACCCTCCCCTAGAGATTTGATGTAATTGGTCTGGGGTGCATCCTAGGCACTGGGATTTTAGAGGTCCCCAGTTAGTGTGTAAAACCGCTGACCTTAGCACCATTTCATGCCTGAGGAAATGGAAAACAGTCCCCTGTTCTTACCTGAAGGTCAGGGGATGTGGTAGGCTGAAACATGGTCCCTAATCTCTGGAACCTGTGAATGTTACTGTGGATGTCAAAGGGACTTTGCAGAGGTGATGATCATGTCAAGGACCTAGAGATGGATGTGTAGAATCTTCTTAAATAGAAACTAGCTAAATGCCATGTCATCACTGCCAAGCGAAACCTCAGATTAAAGCAAATAAATGAGATCTGGTCAAACTTTGCTGAAAAGCTCACTGTGGGAAGATTGATAACTGGGCTGTCCTCTGACCATCACTGGTGTCAAAATCAGGTTTCAACACAGTTTGAATGCCAAGAACCTACAAAATGCAGCTTTTGCCTTAAGAGTTCTACGGTGATTCTCTTTTAATTAGCTTAGACTATTAACCCTAAAGTTAATTTAGATCACTTATGTAAAGTGCCCAGGGAGGTGGCCCATTTATAATAAGTGTTCAATAAATCTTAGTTCTCGTTACTGCAAAATATCATAAAAACATTGAGATGAGAAAGTCTGGATTAGAAGCCAAATCAATTTGGCTTAAGCCATGACACTCTGTGCGCTCCTGGACAATTTCTTTAATGAGTTTTGTTCAACTTTTAAACGGGTGCAAGACAATGTAAAAATATATCCCTCCAATTTTTCTTACAGCCTGCATATTTTCTAATATTACAAGTATCATTGGCATTATTTTCAGGGATCAGTCTGGAGCTGTCAGCCAGTTCCAAAAGAGGCACAATCTCCACTGATGACTTCAGCATTGTGAGTACATTCCTATATCAGAACAATCACCTGCCAACAACATAATTCCAACATACTCCTCTAGGAAAATGTACATACTGCTTAACCAAATAATTTCCCCACTGACAGTATTTTATTTTGTGATATTCAACCTCTGCAGACTAATGTTCCTAAACAATGCCTTCCAATGAGGTTTTCGGCCTATCAACAAAGACGAGTCAGACACTTGGTGCGCAGTGATAGCCAGGGAAAGTAGGAGGCCGTGTTGCTCAGGGAGGGGTCAGGCTGAGCCAATGAGCCAGACCTGCCATGGGAAGTTCTGCCTCACCAGTAATCCCAAGGGTGTTACAAAATTAAACAAAAACAAATAACAAAAAGAAGCCCAGCAAAGCACAATTTATTTATTCTCTCTTAATACATTTTTAGTCGAGTCCCAAATGTTTTAAAAGGGTATGATGAAAATCCAACAAACAACAGAAATGTGGCACCTCCCATCTTTGATCTAGGCAGCTAATGTGGACAAACACAAGCACACATACATATTTCTAATGGAGATTCACCTCCACCCACCTGGAAAAGTTCTCTTTCTCAAGATGAATCCAATCTGCTCTGTAACAGTAACATGCAGACACTGTACGATGACTTGTTTTCCGAAGCAATATGGGGACTAGGACTGGTCAGTCTCTACTCCCACGCTTCTACGACTAGAACTCTCTTTAACTCTCCACAGGAGATTTTAGCCTGATAAACCTTTCTTTTTTATTGTGAAGTGGTATGTTTTCTTTCCAGGTGAAGTTACCCCAAAGATCCGGTTACATCAGATTTTTAGGTGCTCATATGTCATGTGTATACTAAGCAAAGTCCAGGAGATTATTTTCACCATTAATCTTTGTGATGAATAAAGATGAATATAAACAAGCTTCCCTAAACCAGAGGTGGGTATTTCACCGGTATACTGCATTTCCATAGCTCCTTGATGAAGATGATCAACTAAAGCAAAACTTCTGCATGATCTATTAATAGAGAATGAGATTAATGAAGGATTATGTCATAATGAGTCTGCCTGCAGAGTAGCTTCAGTTCTGGTCCTTTGCTGCCAAAATACAGTTCTCATTTCCAACAAACAAAGTCTATGTGAGGGAAAGCACAGAGCCCCTTTAGAACTGGAAAGTCCTGTGCATAATAATGACTGTCTAACTCTTCTTTTGCCAAAGAGCTTCAGCACTTTCAATGTCATAGGTCAATGCAGTGATTCAGAGGGGGCCTGATCCTTATCTAAGCTTTTGCAACAAAATTAGAATGTGCTGTAGTCTTATTAAAGAAATGTTTGTTCCTCCATCAATGCACTGAAAAGAAAGCAGCTCAGTGTACTTTTGCAAATTACAGCAATAAACTGCTTGAATTAACTGCTTTATTACAAATATTTAATTATTCTGAGGGTTAAATATCCAACATTTTGGAAAGGCGAAATTAGCAGTCCACTTGATAATCTACTTCATTTAAAATCTGTTACGATGGTATATTTTTGTTTTTATTTTTAAACAGTTCCAATTTTCAGTTATCTTCACTGTAAATCCAACCACTTTCATTTGGAATAAAAAAGAATAATGCCTTAATTTTTAAGTAAGATGTCAAAAATCAAACTGGTAATCTGTGAAAATTACAAAAGGCAGACTTGCTTTCATTTCCTAGAAATATGAATAGTTACAAAAATGAAATAGGACTCAAAACACCAAGTTAAGGTCAGTTATATTTTAAGTAAGACTTATTTCAAGATTTGGATAAAATATCATCATCACTGCTGTCATTATTAAAATGGTTGTTTAAATGTTTTTTTAAGTGCATTCCCCTTTAAAATAGAAAGGACCATGAATTAAAAACTTTACATTACAAGAAAACTCGATAAATATATGGTGAACAAAAACCAAATGTTCTCTAAGGAAAGTTTTTCACTCCAACAAAATAAAACCCAACTCATCCACCTAAATCTGTTTTTTATTTATTAGTTCAGTGGTATGACAGCAGATGAAAATTATTTTTAAAAACTGATCATTTTACCTGGGTTATAGTCTTAAAGAAAATATAAAAGTAGAGAGCATTTTGCCATAGGGCCAAGAAAAATATTACAATAACAGAAAATGGATCAACCAGGATGTGCTTCAACAGAGAGACATATCAAAGCATTATTATAGTCTCTCTCCACTTACTGTTTGGATTCACTAATCTACATCACTAAATTGACCATTCAGTGCCAGAAAATCTGCCATGTAGGTCTCGACTTTTCATAGCAGCTCTTAAATGTGTATTCGGAAACTACAAAGTGCTGAATATATTTTCAGCCTTTTTATACTACGATTTACAACTAATGACCTTAGGCAATGTCATGCATGTAAAACAAAATTATGAGACCACCCTGGTTTAGAGACGAATAAAGGTATAGAATCAAACTTCATTATCATTCAAATTTAATAGGGGAGAAGAACAGCAGTTAAAAAAAATCCATAGTAATACAGATAAATCTATTTTGTAGTTTTACTTTATAAAAATATCGTCCATTTGTATTTTGCTATTACCGGCTCAGGGTAAGTAGACAATTATCTAAGCTTAATGCCAGAAGTAATAATGCCCCGCTCACATTCAAAACCCTTGTGCCACATCAGCCCGTGCCTGCAGGGATAAAACATTTTGCTTCTTAGAGCGATAGCGGGTTTGAAAATTTGGCTGCCCAGGCTGACATTTAGTGAAATCATAGTTTTTGCTTGATTCAGAACCCAACACAGGAAACCCTGCTACTGGGATGACTCCACTGGCAGCGTGCCTCCTAATACCCACTGAACTGCGGGGTACTTTCTGTCCCACTACTTCCCATGAAAGAAGTCCTTTTACTTCCCTGCTATAGTTGGCACACTGCCCTTTTCACAGGCCCAACGAACCGTCATCTTGGATGTAACAAATTAGTACATTCTCAGAATAATAATAAGTTCAGGCATGAAAACACTATTGTTTTTATTTGGAAATGAAGTAACTCATTTTAGCTGGGTGACTTTTTCAGTGTAACACCACAGGGCAAAAAAAAAAAAATCTTTTCTGAAAAGAATAGTCAATTTCAGGAGAAATATGACACATCATTTGCTGTAAAAATTAGAGAAAGGCAAAAGAATTTTAAAAATTGCATTTGTTCCAGAGTAAAGAGAAAATAGGGAGCTTGAGAGAAATACAAATGTAAAATAAGTAATGTGCCCATGTCAAAGTACAGTTTGAGATAGAAGATTGAGAATGAGTCCAATGTGGAGTGGATTTTTGATACCAGGTTAGGATCTATTAACTGATTTTTCTGCTTGTAATTACAAAAAATACATAACTAAGAGTTTTAAAAACTACCTTCAGGTATATTAGAAAAATAATTACATGTAGAGAATGCTAAAAGACTAGAAAATAAAATGAACATGTTTTCAATGTTAAAGAACATTAAATTTTGCCATCAGAATTTACTTTCAGTTTTCAGAAAGATACTTTCAACACTCTGTGTGTGTGTATATGTGTGTGCATGTTTCCATTCTCAGGAATTTTTTACTATGTTCATAAAGAAAAGGAAAATGTTAATATTTATAAATTTGCATGTAAGTCAAATCTACTTCAAATCAGAGCCATAAAACTTATAGAAAACACTTTTCCTTATTATTCTGGAAGGGCCATCACCACCTTTCAATGTCAGGCACCCTGAACTATATATATGACCATAAAAACTATTGTTATAGCAGTTTTTATGACAGCTTCAACTGAGATTTAATTGAGATTTGAATAGCAAGTATACCTTTAAGCAGACAATAGCATGAAATTGGAACTGCCAAGAAGTATGAACTAATAAAGTAAATAGATATATTTTCAATATTCTAGATTTTGTCCAATTTAAATGTCAGCTCAAAATTATAATCTAGAAATCAAAACAATTATTAATCTACTCTCTTTCCTCTAGCCCTGATCATTTAAGGAATCATGATATTTCATGTAAAAATGTACCACAAATTTACTAAACTTTCTGGTACAAATGAGTTCAAGAATATCTCATTATAAATGGAGACAGTCCTGAAAAGGCAGTCAAGCATGACTAAAAAGATCACTCTTTTACACAAAAAATAGCCTTTTTATTTTACCCTTTGTTGAAAAGACATTTGGCCAGCCACAGGGGAAATACATAATCTACTTTTATATTCAAATAATTTATTTGAAAACTCTATGGCTACAATAACCCTAAAACAATTCTGGGTCGAATATACATATTACATGGGTTTATGTGATCTTAATCACTGTCTTGTTTTCATGCATTAGCAATGATTTTGGCAATTCTTTTTAAAAGAGAAAAACACATTCGTACACCTTAATACAAATTTACCATTTAGTAAAATGATATCTGAAGTGAAATAGGTGGTATTAATATGGTAGAGCTCTGTAAATAATTTTATATGTGAAGCCAAGTTTGAGTAATGCAGTTTTTTCATGTAGCCATCTATCAATTTGATCTGCTATACATTCCAACACACAATCTATCTGGTAACAACATGTCAGAAGAGATGCCATCATAATTTGCCTTTTTATAAAGACAAGTAGCAATATGTGAACATTTCAAGATTTAAAAAAACCTCCCACTGCACAGATTTTTCTCTTTTCAATGCTGTGAATTTTTGTTTCAGTGTTCTGATAAGAAGGTTGATATTATGAACTCTAAGTTACAGTAAATTCAACTATGAAATGCCCCCCAAACCCCTTGGAACCAAAGAAGATGCCAGCAGCAAATGATGTTTGTCCATTTACTTTAAGTAAGACACTGGTTCTTTTGCTCAGTTACTCAATATCCAAGATTATATAACAGCAGAGAAAAGCATACACTGAGAAGGAAAAGCTTAAAGCAATTAGTTTCCTTCTAAGTACTTTAGCCCTCCTTATTTAGGTTTTTAAAAAACAGGCAATCATACAATGAATTTCAAGCAGCC
This sequence comes from Smutsia gigantea, assembly GCA_032199065.1. Classification (NCBI taxonomy): domain Eukaryota; kingdom Metazoa; phylum Chordata; class Mammalia; order Pholidota; family Manidae; genus Smutsia; species Smutsia gigantea. The sequence continues at coordinate 188,529 of JAVSCE010006366.1, forward strand.
ATACAAAGCATTTTCAAAACTGTTTCTACAGTCTTAATTTCCTTTCATCCTTGTACACATAAAAGAGAGGAAGTAGCTATCACATTCATGTCCTAAAACTGATTTCTCAGATAGTCCAGAAAGTTTTCTTTGCTTCCCACCTATGTTTTTTCTCTGACTTTTCAAGGTACAGATGAGATATTTCCAGCTCTGATACAGAAGACCAAAATGTAAAATGTCGACTTGTCTTGCACATCCCGGGTGCCTCCCTAGACTCTGCCACTCTCCCAGCAGAGCAGAATGAGTATCTGTGCTAACCACACATTTCAGGACAAAGAAACTAATTCATGGGGGAGGGGAGACCACACACCATTTATAAGGTTTGTTCAGTTTACAAGAAAACTATTGTCAATGCTTTGTTGATTCATTATGAATGACCCTGCGTGACAAATAACAAGTGGCCACCTCCTTGCTGAGCCTCACCAGAATGCTTCCTGCATTCAGAGCAGCCCAGGATCTGCTGGGCTAATTGTTGTTTAAGAAAACCGTAGCTGTAGGTACATGAGGTAGTTCTGATCGCAGACATAGCCATTGGGTTGAAGATTTGATGAAACTGTGGCTCTGATACCCAAAAGATCATGCACAATAGCACAGTGCTTGCTATTGCGGTACAAAACTCTGATGTGAAGAACTAAATTCACTAGAGGGAGTGGAGAGAGCCTGGAAAGCGTCACAGAAATGCTGACTCTAAGCAGGGTCCCACTACTAGGACATTCTAGTGGCTACGAAATCCTTCTTGTCTCCCACTTACAGAATGGGACTAAAATATTTTTTAAAGGGAAAATCACCTTAAAATCTTTTGTTGGAAAATGTTACACAGTGCAGAAGTATTATCTTCATCATCCATTGAACCTTTGTACTTTTTTCTCTGTCCCATGGGAAATAATAAATTGACATATTTTCTATCATCAGAGATCCTTTTAAGACCACAATGTGATTGCACTCCAGTACATCTCACACTTATACCCATTAAAAACACACAAAAGGGTGAAAGCAGGGAACGAAACAGGTAGGCATCAAGGGCAGCTCAGATATGCTGTTGTACAACATGGGTGCTCTCCTAACCTACCCCCGCCTCTAAGGCGGAAGTGTAACCCCCCCCACCCCCCCACACAAAGACGCCGGCAAATGGGTTCTGCACATGTGCCAGTTGAAACTGGCTGCTCTGTGGGTAGGAGCGCACAGATTGCTCTCCAGAGGGGTCATTTGATTGCAGTCAGCTATGTGCTCGCCCACTGCTCCGACAACCCTGAAAGGCGCCCTGTATCTTTTTTAATTGGTTGGTTTAGCTGGAAGCACAGGAAAGAAATCTGTTCCTCTTTGTGGCACCTACATAGTAAGTAGCACGGTCGCCTTTTCTTTCTTTTTCCTTCTTTAAGGAATAAAGGGACCTTACAAATAAACCCAGACCTCCATGAAAAGTTCCTTGGTGGCCTGTGGGGAAAAGAACCCTTCCTCTTCTCTGCACTTCTGTTTCAGCTCTATGGGCTATGGTGAAGTGGTGGGGAAACTGGCACTCCTATAGGTTGCTGATGGAATGCTACTTGGTAAAGCTCTGTGGAGGGCAATTGGGCAATTTCTACCCAAGCCCTACTCCCAGGAATCTATTCCTATGGCTCTTCTCACACGTGTGAAAGATCGGAAACACCTTAAATGTCCATCAATATAGGGGCTGGTTATGTTATGATCCAACGAAACAATGTACAATGTAAAAAAGAATGAGGAGCTAATACGACATCATCTCCAAAACAATGTTAAGAAGGAAAAAAGCAAGGTGCAAAAGACAGTGAACTGTTAAGAGACTCCTGTTAAGGAAGGGGGGTAAAACATTGATGCATGTGGCTGGTAGGCTCCATGAGGGCAGGGCTTGTGCTTGCTTTGATTCCCCCATGTCCTGATTTATTTCAGATAAGGAGCATTCTGAAATAAAGTCATGGTGAATGAGGATGAGCAAGAGTCAAGAACAGATTAAAAAAAAAATCTAGATTCAAAGTTGTATACAGAACTTCATAAAATTTCATGAAAAAAAAACTAGAAAATATTAACATTGGGATTGAGTGATTTTTCCCTTGTTTCTTTATCCTTTCATCTGCTTGTCAATTTTTCTGAGGATGCATTTATTCAATAATTTAATTGCAAAACAAAATACTACCTTGGACTTAAACCAGTTGTACTTGGTGCCTCTTTCTTTGGATGTGTAGTTTGGGAGAGGGAGGAATCAAGAATCGTTCTGAGATTCCCAGCCTTTCTGGACTTCAGTAACCACCGCATACGTACAATTCCACTGTATAGTGGAGACACACTTCTTCTATGGAACCACCTGGGAGCTGCCCTTAGGACACAGTCAACCACTTTTTCTAAAGAAACTTAACAAATCATTCACAGCAGTGTTGACTTTCACTAGAATTATTTCTATTGACTTGCAAATGAGCGTACTTGTGTAGGACAAAAATTCCTGCACACCCTGCTTCTGGCTACACAGAAACAGCTGAGGGTAAATAAGGTGGCAAGTTAGCAAAATAGGGACCCTCCATGTGGCATCCTCTGCAACCTGGAGCCTTCCTGCATTCATCTGTCCTGCAGCCCTCTGCTACTCCATCCTCTCCCTCCCAGTGCCCCGGGGCAGGGCTTTCTCCTCTCTCCCTCTCTGTCTTTCCCCTAGTGGAGCTTTGCTCTCTTTGCTGAGATTAAATTCTATTTTAGTGAATATCAAGTATTAAAGGAATCATATTCCACATTTCCCAAAGCCCTATGTTTTTCTAGCATATGTTATGTGAACTTGATAATATTAGAATATACTATATTCACCTGTATTACAAAGCCTCTGAAGTAGAAGCATGTCATTTGCTAATAGAACAGTTCCCTGCTTCTCTGAATAGTTTAAAGTACAGCCAGAGTTCTGTCTAGTAGAGGGTTTTCCAAAAAGTCCTCAGGATTTAAATGGTCCCTAGAAAACAATAAATGTTCAAATGAGTTAGGAAAACTTGATAATGCCCTCTTAAAGCCTCACCAGCAATATGCACTATTAAAGCGTTGGAAGAGTTCTATAATAAAAATCTGGTATAATTTTGTTTAAACCAGTTTCCCACACTTATTTTGTGTTCTTACCCTTCTCTTCCTTCTTATTGTCCTATTACTGTTTCAAGGAGCTAGTCATTCCTGGAGCACGGTCTGATACTGGTCTAGGGATGGATTCCTTTTAAAAAACAACATTCTTCCTCTTATTATTACTATTATCATTATTATTTACTAAGTATACTTTGTTTAACTCTTTATAAGAATGATCTCATTTCATACACACCATAACTATATGATGTACCACTATAATCTTTATCTGATAGATGAGGAAAATGAGGCCTTGAAAAATTAAAAAACTCCTCCAAAGTCAAACCACCACAACGTGGCAGAGTCAGGATTCCGCTGTTTCTGTCTGATTCTGGAGGTCTGAATCCCTCTTCTCTGGGACTGCATGGAAGTCTTCCTTGGCAGGTCTGAATTTATGTTTGGACCTGACCTGTAAGGAGCAGAACAATGCTGTCCTGGGAGGCGGAAGCAGCAGGGGAAAGGGAAACTGAGGCAGGAAAGCCAGGAACCACTCGCACAGCTGCTCCTCCCCACCCAGCAGGTCTTCCTTTAGGTATTTTATGTCTCTTCAAATGATCCTCAGTTTCCTCATGTGAGAAAATGGACATACGGTTACTTCTCAGGATTGTTGCAAGGTTTGAAGTTAAGACTCTGCGAGGCACTTACAGCACGGTGCTTCAGCACGGAGGCCCTGACGCAGTGGCGCCTAGCACACATAAAACCCTGAGAAATGGTGATAATCCGACCTTGGACATATTATCAGTTTCTTCACATGTACAATGGGGATAATAATGTTACCTACGTCATAGGAGTGACTGTGGACATTATCTCAGACGTTAGCACATAGAGCGGTAGTAAGCAGTACATGAGTTTGCCACCTTAATTACTTCCTGTCGTGTGGCTAGCACCACGGGCAGCTCTAGAGGGCACACCCGGAATGCTGCCGCCTGAAGGAAAACCGCCAGGTTCCCCAGCTCCACAGGCCCTACGACCTGTAAGTAGACCATTTCTCCTTCATTTAAACAACTGTCAGGTGCTTCAGAAATTTAGCTAGACTCGACGTGCTAGCTCCTTAGACTTTAAGAGAAGATAACTTTTGTAAACTATTCTTAATCTTTCTTTTCAGTGAATGTTGGTTCTGCTAGGCAACAGGTGGCCTGTGAAGGTATATAAATGGCCTGCTACTATTGCCACAGTTTACTTTCTACACGGCTTGGCTCAAAGAGAAAGAAGAAACAATCGGATTCTCCCACCATACATGATTCCTAAGCCCATGGCGTGCACAGTTATGTTACAACACCTTAATTCATTGAGAGTTCAAACAGTAGTGAGGAGCCACTATGAAACTACATATCTTCCTAAATTTCCATGCAGGTGAATGTCCAGAAAAAAAAAACAAAAAAACTTTGGGATGATATTGAAGCATTTGCACTTGGAGGCTAGAAACTTAAACTTAACTGGAAGGCACAGAAAGGGGTTTTCTGATTAAATGCTTTCATTATTAGAAGATCTTTTTTTGCTTCAATTCACATTGAAAATATATCTAAACAATATATTTTATTACACTAATTTTACAAAATAAAATGTAACACTGATTCATTGAGAAGAATCTTTAAAACATGAACAAATATAAAGAAAAATGAAAATCAAGCACTGGCCCAACTTGCTGTGAGAACCCTGTCAATGTCTGTCTTTTTAATATATAGACAGACACCTTTACATATTTTTCATGATTGTTCTGTTTGGTTACTTTTAAAAAATAACATTATGTCATGAACATTTTCCTGTCATTAAAATTTTTTCTAAAACATTTTAATGGCTATATGATGTTCCATTATATTGATAAACAAAAATTTATTGCAATAATCTCCTATTGTTGAACATTTATGTTGTTCATAAGAAATGTTTAAGAAATGTTTAAGAAATGTTAAAAAAAAAGTTAGCTGTTTAATATTATTGTTACCTGACATATGATCTCATCTGTATTGCACAAGTTTACACAGAATTCCATTTGATCTTTAGATTTCATGAGTTGCAGCTCTAGTATATCAGAGATGAGAGTCTGGAAGGGACCTCAGAGATCATTGAAAAGCTGTGTTCATCAAAGTAAGATGAATCACCTGAGGAGCTTAACTGTGCAGCTGCCTGAGCACCATCCAAGTTCTGCTGAGCCAGAATTTCTGGTGGTGAAGCCTAGGAAAATGCATTTTTATCAAGCTCCCAGGTGATCACTAAGCACAATAAAGTTTGGGAACTACTCATTGTCATCTGAAAGTGTAGGTCTGTAGGTCTGCCAATGAAAGAACAGGCCATAAAAGGTTAAGTCATTCTCCTTAAACGAAAGTGCAAGAAAAGCCCATCTAAGTTTGTGGAATGAAAGAATTGCCGTATCTCACATCACCAGTGAAACACAAATGATTTCAAGGATGCTTCAATGATGCTGTGGTTCTAAGCTTTTGTACTGGAATAATGGAAGAACATGAGCTCAGATCAGGCTTAAAATTTGATCCCAGATCTGTTGGCCAGAAGATTCATCAAAATTTGACTTAATTGTGGTTTCTCATTTAGGGTGAAAATGTGAATTCCAATGAAGAATCGATCTCAGTCACTGAACAGTAAATGACACTACTGTAAATGCACATCCCACCCTGCAGGACAAAGCAGCTTGCTCCTAATAAAGACATTTCTATTTTGTCTTGTCTATTTAATTTGACATTTGTCTTTTGGCAGAAGATGCATTATTGAGACAAGGAACAGAGATGATGTCTCCTTCCTTTTGGAACTACATGAAAAAAGTTCATTTGATTTTATTTTAGGGGTGAGCGGAAATGTGAGTTAAGGGAAGATTTCCTGTATAATTACTTTCTGAGATACATATTTCCATTTGTAAAAGCCATGCAAGAAAGTGAAGTCCATAAATCAGACTATTCATTTTATTCAAGGACTACTTCTATTTTTAAAAACAATCATAGTTGATTCTGAAATCAAACCCAACAGTGGTGTTAGACTTCCACACCGACTGATTAAATAATGTGACTGGAACAGAGCTCCAAATTTAAATAAACAAAATTAAGACCTTTAAAAAAAAAGATAATGCCAATGTATTTCCTGGTGAAGTACATGACATATTTTCTAAACGAAAAAAAAAAAGATTTATCCACAATTGCTATTTGGAGAAAAAAGAAATTGCAGTGTTTACAGGGAACCTCTGAGGCTATTTGTTATTGTTGCCATAGCACTATTACTTAAGAAAAAAATAGATTACTAGAGTATACACAGTGCAAATAGGCCCACTGTCTCAGGAGGGTTATCCTGTGACCCAATGGTCTTGTCCCTGCATTCAGTGGGGCAGATTCCTGGGAGAGTATGCCATATATACATGCACATCACAGGCTTGGCCAAGTGTCTACACTGTAGTGAGAGTTTTCCAGGAACAGTGCTTTCCCTTTAAGGGAAAGCAGGTTTAAAGCAGACGTTGCCTTTGGGCACCCTTTCCTTAAAACTAGAAGTATTGAAGAGTGACATGGATCACAAGAGTGGCCACAATTGCAATATTCCAGAGCAACCAAAGGGCTGTCCCTTGGGGTACAGGGTACACAACCTTTTGGGGATCACCAAGGATATCCCTTAACCAAGCCTCCCTCCCATCTCCACCATTCATGCCCTGCCATCTTTCTCTCCTCGCTCAACATCACCTCATTCCTTCTTCCTGACAGATGCCAACTGCTCTCTGTTTTGAAATATTGTTAAGAGGCCAAAAGCTGAAATGACCTCCTTAGCTCTGTTTCCTCATTCAAGAGAATTTCAAAATTCCAGTTTAATCTCAAAGATCTCAAAGACATAGTGGCTGCTGTACAGTTTTCTCTAGTTGCTAAATTCATTACACCTACTTCCAAAGGGTGAGGTGGTTAGATTAGATTTCCTTGTAGAAAGGAAAATCTTCTCAAGTCAAAGTATATATTTCCCTGTGAGGTATACTTCTTAGGCAATAGATCCATCTATTGTTCTAATGTATGAGGGTAATTTCATCAAAGTATGGATCATCTGTATTTCTTGTATTCCTTACACAATAGTCAGAAGGGGCATTCTGGGCCAAAGTCTTACCTGGTCCAAAAACTATCATAGGTAGGATGAAACTATTCACACTGAAGTCAAATAACTTGCAGATACGGAAGAGTTTATTTTTACTGGTGTGATGAATATATTATATTTATCAACTTGTGATTTAGAAACAAAACTGCAAACTGACTTTGGCATCACCAGTTTTGTACCAAACAGTACTTAGGATGGTGAGACGTCTATGTATTTCATCATTAGGTTTGCTAAGAAAAAAGGTCTAATATAAAATTTCATATTTAGCTAATGTTCTACATTTTTTGTACTGTTTTTAATATACTAGAAATAGATCATCTATGTCCATCCTCTATAGGTGAATGAAACTGCCTTGAAATTAACAATCTATATCTTGTTAATGGACCTATTCTCTTAATTTATCAAAACAATTTTCAATACACTGAAAACTACAAGACACTCTTAAGAGAAATTAAAGAGGACACTAATAAGTGGAAATACATCCCATGCTCTTGGGTAGGAAGAATTAATATTGTCAAAATGGCCATCCTGCCTAAAGCAATCTATAGATTCAATACAATCACTATCAAAATACCCACAGCATTCTTCAATGAACTAAAAATAGTTATAAAATTCATATGGAACCACAAAAGACCCCGAGTAGCCAAAACAATCCTTACCCTTAGAAGGAAGAATAAAGTGTGGGGGGATTATGCTCCCCAACTTCAAGGTCTACTACAAAGCCACAGTAATCAAGACAATTTGGTACTGGGACAAGAACAGACCCATAGATCAATGGAATAGAATAGAGAGCCCAGATATAAAACCACACATATATGGCCAATTAATATATGATACAGGAGCTATGGACATACAACAGGGAAATGACAGCCTCTTTAACAGCTGGTGTTGGCAAAACTGGACAGCTACATGTAAGAGAATGAAACTGGATTATTGTCTAACTCCATACACCAAAGTAAACTCAAAATGGATCAAATAACCTGAAATGTAAGTCATGAAACTATAAAACTCTTAGAGGAAAACATAGGTGAAACTCTTTGAATATAAACATGAGCAACTTTTTCATGAACATATCTCCCCGGGCAAGGGAAATAAAAGCAAAAATGAACAAGTGGGACTACATCAAACTAAAAAGTTTCTGTATAGCAAAGGACACTACCAGTAGAACAAAAAGGCATCCTACAGTATGGGAGAATATATTCATAAATGACATATCCGATAAGGGGTTGACATCCAAAATATATAAAGAGCTCATGCACCTCAACAACCAAAAAGCAAATAATCCAATTAAAAAATGGGCTGAGGATATGAACAGATACTTCTCCAAAGAAGAAATTCAGATGGCCAACAGGCACATGAAAAGATGCTCCACATCACTAATCATCAGGGAAATGCACATTAAAACCACAATGAGATATCACCTCAAACCAGGTAGGATGGCCATCATCCAAAATAACAAATGTTGGCGAGGATGCAGAGAAAGGGGAACTCTCCTACACTGCTGGTGGGAATGTACATTAGTTCAACCATTGTGGAAAGCAGTATGGAGGTTTCTCAAAAAACTTAAAATAGAAATACCATTTGACCCAGGAATCCCACTCCTAGGAATTTACCCTAAGAAAACAGGATCACAGATTCAAAAAGACATATGCACCCCTTTGTTTATCACAGCACTATTTACAATAGCCAAGATGTGGAAGCAACCTAAGTGTCTATCAGTAGATGAATGGATAAAGAAGATGTGGTACCTATACAGAACGGAATACTATTCAGCCATAAGAAAGAAACAAATCCTACCATTTGCAACAACATGGATGGAGCTAGAGGGTATTATGCTCAGTGAAATAAACCAGGTGGAGAGAGACAGGTACCAAATGATTTCACTCATCTGTGGAATATAACAACAAAGCAAAAACTGAAGGACCAAAACAGCAACAGACTCACAGAACCCAAGAAGGGACTAATAGTTACCAAAGGGAAAGGGACTGGGGAGGGTGGGTGGGAAGGGAGGGATAAGGGGATTAAGAGGCATTATGATTAGCACACATAATATGGGGGAGCACGAGGAAGGAAGGATAGCACAGAGAAGTGACTCTATAGCATTTTACTATGCTGATGGACAGCAACTGCAATGCGGTATGTGGGGGGGACTTGATAATGGGGGGAATGTAGTAACCACAATGTTGGTCATGTGAAACCTGAGCATAAGATTGTATATCAATGACATCTTAATAAAAAAAGAAAAAGAAAAAAATAATCCTGTCATCAGGTCCCCTGAGAGATACAACAGGAAAAAAAAAAAAGAAAATGATTTTCAATTCTAGTGTTTGCCAACAAACTATTGTTCTGTCATGCTTAACAATCACATATTCTGGCATTAAGGTCACATATGTAGTGTTAAATCACTATGACAAATGCTGAAAATATATTTAATGTGCTAAAACTGGAAATGTACTAATGTTAATTTGCTTTTTGGTTAATATCCCAATCAACTGTGCCTTTCTAAGATTTACTAGTTTTTATGTTGCCAATTTACATGAGAAAGGAAAATTGTCAAAATAAAGTGTGCCCTCTGTTTTTGAATTTAGTATCAGATTAAGATTACATAGAGGTCAATTAGATTAACCTGAAAAGAGTCAGATGATATTTCTTGTTAAAATTCCAATAAAATTTATAGCAATTTTTTAAATGCTAATAAAATGATGTCTTGGTGGAAACTACCTACTTTGTAGATTGTTTGCCAAATAATTTCATGCAAGTCATTTAATTTTCTGTCATCTCACTGTCACATGGCAGAAAATATGACCATATTTAAATAATATTTAATTATTCATTTAATGACTGCAAACCTAATTTGAAAACCTCAGATAAAATAGGCAACAAAAATGAAGAGAAAGGTGTGGCTTCTTGGGTATTTAATAATGAGACAAAGTGCTAATGATAAGCAAAAATTAAAAATGACAGTTCTGACCGTTTGAAGTGTTATCTAATGTGTTATATGTTAGAAAGGCTCTACTCTATTTAAGAATTATCAATACTTGAATTATAAATTTAAAAATCTAGAAATAATTTCATTTACTTTCAATATCAAATAATCTGAAGGAGAAAATCTACAGTGATTTATTTTTTATGAAAGAGGTATTTGTAGTTACTTTATCATCCACTTTTTTTTCAGTAAAAAGGGAATTAAACTATTACAGGACACCTTGTTAAGTAATTATATAGCAACATCACTGTGCAATTAAATAGCCATCAGTCCCTGCAGCTGAGAAATTTCAGGTAATTATTCAAAGATAATTTAATAGGAGAATTACTGTATTCAAGCAAGCATTAGCTAGTAATCTACCTCAATTAAAGCATCCAATTAAATTCAGAACCTTGATAACAGTTGCCTTTGGCAAAACTCTTTTCCCCTCATTTGATCCTATATATACAATGTTCCTTAAACATTGTAAAAAGTTAATTTACTTCTCCTAAAAGTATAGTCTATTAATACTAGTCTCCTGAGAAATTAAACAAATGCAAATATGAGAAAAATTCCTTTTTCTTCTCTCTCTGTCTTACTCTCATTTGTAGCTTCTACTCAGCTTTTTATGTAAAAATTGAACAAAGTGGGTTTGGATTCTAGAGCATCAACTTCCTCAGTTTTTCATCACAAAAAGCAGAGAACTTCCTAACAATGGAAACTTTCAAGAGGGGCTTTTGTTTTCAGATTGATTAGCTCATTGGACAAACTATCTTTGGGAAAATGTGCCACTAGGAATCCGGTGGTGGTGGTGGTGAAGGAGGAGGTGACAGTATGTATGCAGAGACTCTTTAGAGTGGAATCTCCTTGCCCATGTTTTCACTTGAGTTTTCATGCTCAATAGAAAAGCCTTTGCTTTGGAGTCCAGTGGGTTTTGGAAACATAGAAGATGGCTTTTGGTTGTTGGGGAGGCTGCTAATCTCTTTGACTCCTTTCAAGTTTTCAACTTGTCCCTTAATAGCCTTGCTGGATTGGACTCACAGTTCTACCACCTTCTTCGGTAATTTACTTGGCATTGCCTGGTCCAGTGCACGACACTACTAAGGGGCTATTTCCAACCCAATGTGAGTGTCCTCGCTGTGAGTCTCACTCTATGGGTCTTCCAGAGAGAAGAGCACACAGCCAGTATCTTGAGGTTACTCGCCTTAAGACTTAATTGAAGTAGTATAAGGTTGGTGAAAATGGAGAAAGCACATTTATTTGGTTTGGCTATGTGTACTGTCAGTTGAGTACCAAAACACATAAATGATTTGCCTCTGGCCATCACTTTCAAACTCCTGCAAGCCCTCATAGCACCTGTGAAAGTGGATGAGAAAAGAACATTCAGGAGTCCACAAATGACTCAGTAATTTTTCAGGCTCATCTCCCCACATCCTCATTTAGCAGCAAGTTTTCCCTCTACCCCTGTAACTTTGTATTTTGGCTTCCCTTCCACTCCATTTGGATAAATGACCCAGCATGGCCTTTTTATTGATTCTGACCTACCATTCTCTTAGGACCCTGCTTTTAGTATTTCCGTGAGTGGGAACCTACTGCATCGGCAGTCTGCATCCAGCTCAGGCTCCTGGGACCTCAACCAACACAACCTTCATTTGTCAGAGGAGGGGGGAAAGAATGGTTGCCAGAGGTTATTGGACTAGAAACATGTTGCTCAGGTCTAGACCAGGGTGAAGTGAGTGAGGCTGAGTCAGAACCCTACAAATTTTATGTCTCATTATTAAATACCCAATTATAAATACCTAATTTCTAATTGTTTTCCACTGCTGCAAAACAAAATACTTTTCATTTATTTTATCATTTTACCCAATATAATAGGTGTCACAGGTTGAGTTCCCTAAAAAACAGACTTTAAGATTTTTGTGCAAAAGGTTTACTGGGAACTCTCTGGGATATATATATATATATATATATATATATATTTGATATTGCTACTGTACCTGCATTCAGTTTCTGACCACTGGAATAGATAACTGAGTACAGTTGCTCCATTTCTTGTCTTTATTTCTCCAAATTTCTGACAAATACCAAGTTCAATTTTTCTCTACGAAATGTGTCACCACATCTTTCCACTTTGGTAATTTTTTCTAGGAGGAAAAGCAAGTCACTTTTCCACTGCAAAACAATAAATAGCAAAGCTTTCAAAATGCTGATTTATTTTAAGGCAGTTTCATCCTCCACAAGGTTTAACATTGTTTTTCTGATAGGGTTTAAAGTTTTGGAAATTCATATAAGAAAAATTTTTGTTGGTCATCCCCTTAACTTTAATTAGCTTCAAATGCAACAAAGGAATTCTTGAACTTGTGGTTTCTCAGGGAAGACTGAGAATTGAGTTTACCAACTTTGGCACTGGCCATGTGACAAGTAAGAGACATGCCCAGGACATCTGGTACCATGTCTGGCACATAACAGGCTCAAAGTGTATCTTTTACATAAATGCGTCTCTCTGATTATTTCCGCAGTACCCATCTGGGTGTCATGGAGGTTCTAAGTGTAAAGCTAGCCACTGGACCAGTGCCTTACTTGCCTGTTACATTGGGAGTAACCAACAGGAATGCCTAGGCTTTTTAAAGCAACCGAACAGGCAAACAAAACTATCAGTTGAAATGTTCTATATCTCAGTTCATCTTGACTAGAAAGAATTAAAGAACTGAAAAAATAAAGAGAAAAAATTAAGTAAATGCCCAAGGAGAAATCAATGATGTCCCCTCTCACAAAGGAGTTTATTAGCATAAATATATTGATGAGGTCCAAGCCACAACTTGTAAGATTTTTCCACTTTGTTAGGCAGGCATTATCAGTAACTGGCAATATTTACTATCTAGAGTTGTGATCCTGTTGACTTCCAGAGTCAAATTATACATCTACCAAACCCCTAGTCACCAGCGAATTCCCAGCACAATAAATGATTAAAACAGGTAATGATTTCTCCAAAATAACCACAAGATGCCTAAAGGATTTAATTTGCTGTATCTCAGTACCTCTTGGTATTCTAATTATAACTGCTTTTGGAGTGAGGTTACCTGCAATTTTCTTTTAGAATTATACAAATGGTATACTTTGCTCTCTTATCTTGTCATCAAACTGTTATTAATCACATTTTGGGGAAAAAAAACCTTCAGAAGATTTAATAAGAAATGTTAAAGCCGTGGTGGATTTTCCACTGTGGCAAACTCCCTGCCTCTCCTAAATAAAGCCGCTCATAATTGATTAATGGAAAGCTAAGTAATTTTGGTATTAATATGATCCCCTGGTGGGGGGGTTGTGGGGGGCATAATCAAAGCTAGCAGGCCAGTCACAGTATTGCTCAATTACACATCCAGGTAAATAATCTGAAAATCGGCAAACCCTACAAGGGGTTTTCAGCATTTCCAACTTGTTAATCCATGATGAATGCCTCTTAGAGGTGGGATGGAGCCCAGGCCCTTTCATATTTGGAGGCTCCTGATTTGCTAAAATGGTTTAAAAGTAGAGTTACCAAAATTGTTTTATATTTAAAATGCTGTATTTATAGCATTGATGTGTTATACACACATGGGAAGATGCTATATGGATGTCTATATAAAAATCATGTCTATAAAACTGTCAATTTGCAGTGGACTCCTGGTACCAGGGCACCAGAGTTCGCTCCCCTCTGACCTGTCTGGATGTACTCGCCCTCTGGAGGCCTCCAGTGAACACCAGGCCTGTCCTGCCCTGTCTCCACTGGGTACACATGGCTCCAGCCACTGGGGGAACAGAAATAAAAGACCCTGTCTCTGCCCTACTCTAGTTTCTCTTGTTAAAAAATTCTAAGAAAGGTCACATTACAATTATTTAGAGGATTCCAATTCAATGCTAAAATCATTCCTCCACTTCAAAATTGTTCTTTTCCAAACCAGTTTTCTGTTACAATTTAAGTTCCGCTCTCCTTAACCTGACCTCATCAAAGATTAGTGATTCTGCCATGTAGTATCATGAAGGTGTATGATCAATACTCCACCCCCACTTTTTTTTCAGTTAAGTGGTTCTAATTCCTTTAAATTTTTTCTATCCTCTGAGATTATTTTTATCCTCTGAAACACTGAAATTATCACATTCAGTGCTTGAACTGAAAGACAGTAAAGGGAAATAATGTGATTTGTACATTATTTTAACCAAAGGTATATATATGATTGATTTAATCAAAGGCATAGTGTAAATAAAGTTCTCCTTGTAAAGAACTATCACCATTTGCCTAAATTGTTACTAGATATTGTGGAAGATACAAAGTGTAAGAAATGGGCCTTCATGTAATATTCTTAATATAAAAAGAGCTCTTATAAATCAACATTAAACAGATTAACATGGGAAAAAAATGAACAAAGGGCAAAAACAGGAAATTTCTAAAAGAATAATTATAAGTGCTCAATTATCGTAAGAAAAAAGTTCTTCAAAAAAGCTCATCTTCAGCAGTAGTCAACGAAATGCATATTCAAACAGCTATGAGATACTATTTTTCATCTATCAATCTGCAATTTGTTTAAATGATAGTAGTGTTGGTGAGGGTGCTGGGAAATCAGTTCTCTGCACTTCTGGTGGGAGTGCAAATTGATAGTACCTATCTTGAGAGCAATTTGACAATATGAATTAAAAGCCTTAACATTTCATACTTTTAGCACAGTAATTCCACTCCTAGGAATATTTCCTAAGGAAACAACCACAGATGTGTAGAAATACAGGGACATTTATAACAAGCCAGTTAATAGTGATAGGAACTGGGAACAATCTCAATGTCTCAAAATAAGGAGACTAGGCGATACAGTATAATAAGCTAAAATGAAGGAAATCATGTTCTAAAGAATATTTAATGACACAGAACTATTTCATAAATGTGTTAAGTTAAAAATACAGATTACAGACCATTAGCTAAAACATAATACTGCTTTTAAGTGTAGAATAAATGCATACAAAAAGTCTGAAAAGTTATTTTCTGCAGTATTTATAATAGTATATCTGAATAGAGGGAATGACAGTAATATTTATTTTTAATTTATGTTTATCTACATTTCCTAAATTGCTTAAAAAGATATTGCTTTACATAATTAGCAAAATAAGACTTATAAAGGAGTGAAATGCACCCTGATCTCAAAGGAATTTACAATTCCATAGCATATGATAGCACAAACTATTCTTTGATGATCTTAGGTCTAGGATTTTTAGGGGAAAGGCACAACTTTTAATGTAATGGTACTCATTAAATATAAGCCTAAATGTGATTTAACTTTTACATATTTATAAGGCTTTCTACTTAATAAGTTCACAGGTTTTTGAAGAAAAATCCTTTATTATTCATTTTTTATTCAAAATATAATGATTATAACTACATAATCCTATCTAATTACCCTGCACATGACTTAAGGACAGCTCAGCAAAGTATATGTTTCCAAAACAAAAACTCTCATCTCATCTGGCTAAGAGACAATAACAGGTACAGTATTTTTCATGTTGTTGACCAATAGAACCAGCAGTGTAATTTTCTTAAGCACTAAGTCCAGACATCCAGATCTTAGACTGACCTCCTTGGTGTATGGGCTAGGCTTGCACACTGCTTGTTGTCTGCATGCTTTAGTTTTAGTGTCACTGCTTTCCTCCCAGCCCCGAGGGAGGCCACCGAGGGACTATGGAAGGTGGCACAGGGACTGCTCTGATTCTTGCTTCCCCAACTACATGCTCAATACTCTCCCTGGCAAAACGTGGCCTCATCCATCTCAGGTGCTTCCCACCACATTAATTTTTGTTTATTAATATATATTTTTATATGGCACTTTGCTGAGTATACATTCCCACTGTAGAAAACTTGGATATATGGAAGATACAAAAGATAATAAAAATAATTCATAATCTCAGTACTCCAAGAGAATGATTAATTTTTTGGTGTACTTTTTTCACACTTATATTATGAAACTTTGTGCATTAAATATTTTGCCATTAAATATTCTCCTTAATGTAATTTTAAGTGATGGCACAGTGCTTATTCTATCTTATCAATGCCCCGGACTGACCTAACTTCTTCCCTATTGTTGGACATCTAGGTTATATGATGAACATCTAGCACATATGCTTTTGTACATGTATCTGATGACCGTCAGGTTAATTGCTAGCAGTCAACTGCTGGGTCAAAGGGTAGGAATATTAATAAAAATTTTGATGGATATTTGTCCATGTTTGTACTGTTTTAAAAAGATGGTCAACTTTTGATCTGTTCTTTTTTTCATAGTGCCCATTCTTTCCCTTCTTTTCCTAGGAAAAATGTGGTACCTTATTTTCCTTCATATTTATCTAATTACAAGCAAGGATGATCACACTGTCATATTTTCATATATTTATTGGTCATTTAGTATTTCTTGTGTAAAATGCCTATTTGTTTCCATTTTTTGTTGCAATGTTGAGCTTTTTTTTTTCTTTTGGTTTTCAAATTGGTTTATTAGGGATTCAAAAGTATATTAGGGATTTTAGCCTTTTGTCCATTTCTTAAGTTAAAATATTTCCCCTAGGTTTTTTTGTGTGTGTATGTATGGTAAATACATTTTTCTTTTGGGTATAAACCTAGGAGTGGAATTGCTGGGTCATATGACAATCCTATGCTTTTTTTTGAGGAACCATCACAGTGCTGTTATTCTCTAAGCCTTGTAAACGCCACTAGCATCTAGAGCAGAAGCTGTCCACTTCCTCATCAGGACTGCCAGGTTCAGATTGTTCATCTTTCTTTTTAAAACAAACATCTTAAGTTTTAAGGAAACCATAACAGTCTCCTCACTCTACTGAAATATTAACTGAGTAGGTCATAATTTGTCATTACCAAATTGGCTTGCTGCTACTGGAGGCTAAATGTAGGTTCTATCACGAATAAGCTTTGGAATTTAAACAAGCGTTAAAAACTGCTGCCCATTTATTTACTTATTTATTTAACCAAATTATCTTGTCTCATGACAAAGAGATGCTCCATTTTGTTTCTGGTGCTGTAACAATAGTTTCATTTTGGGGGAACATAGATATTTAAACACTAGCCTTGGTGTGCAGTGGCCATGGAATATGTCTTAATGTGCCAACACAGACCAATTTGAACTTAGCTCTTAAAGGCATTTCTTTGTCTCTGAGGATACTTTAAAAAATTATCCCTTCATGAATGCACAGAAATTTTGACATCAAATAAAGTGAACCCAGTTTTTAATAAACCAACCTTTGTGTGTGAATCATTAATGTGGATTTGAAGCATTAAGAAATTTTAGGGTGAAGAGAAGTTTATATCTACAACCTTACTGAAAAAAAATGTTCCTTCATCTTACTGAAATTTAAGATGTTTTCTTAAAAAAATTCTACAGCTCTCAACAGAAACCTGATTTACTCAAGTCAACATATCAAATATCGCAGCTTTGGGGACTAATGACCAAACTGATGTCTTAACTAAAAGGTTGAACATCAAGTGCCCCTCAGGATACTGAGGATAATTCTGGTTCAAGTCTATTCATGTAAATCCAAGAAACTCAAATAACAGAAGAGGCAGAGACAGGAAGTAGAGGTAGTCCAATTCAGGATAATGAAATATCTGTCTTTACTGGTGTAAAGAACACCTGACCTGTGTTAGTTTGAACACCATTTCCATCATATATTACTTGTGAGACCTTAGGCAAGTCAGTTTCCTTTTTGAGCCTCAATTTTCTCCTTTGTAAAATAGAGATTAAAAAAAAATCTATAACAGAGTTGTTGAGGAGATCAAAATGCTTTGAATATTGAGAAGCTCTGTACTAGTGGTTGTCAAGTGAAGACAATATTGCCCCCCAGAAAATATTTGCCAATGTCCGGTGACAGGTTTAGTTGTCACAATCAAGAGAGCATTGACTACAAGCATCTATTGGGTAGAGGCATCCCATAATGCATGGGCCAGCTCCTCACAACGAAGAAGTATCCAGTCTAAAGAGTCAATAGTCCTGATGTGGAGACACCCTCCTGCATACACTTTTTTTTATAACTATAGCTTACTTTCATGCAGTGTGCTAGCAGAGCCTTTGACTTCACTGCTGTGCTCTTTGTCAACAGTTTAGAGTCTAAGAGTTTTCTTCTTCAACCCAATGCCAAGTAATGCAACCACAGTAACTGCCTCTTTAAGTACATGGTTTATCTAGTTTACCACTCTTCTCCAACCAACATGCACCAATTGCATGTCTATAGAGAAAGATGAGTAACCTATGACTTCAACATGCTAAAGCCATGATATTTTACTTCTTTAACTGTATCATCCAAGGGCTCTACTTCACATGAAATGGTAAAGAGTTGTGAGGACAAACAGGAAGCTAGGAGCTTAGCATTCAAGCGATAACTGGCAGAATAAGTTTGCACATCCTCACAGCTGCTCAGTGAGCAACCACTCACAAAGTGCATCGGGGAATGCCTTAGAAACTCACAGAAGCAAAAGAGCTGTTTGGTTAAGCTGTTTGACTTATTAATACAGTTTTGTTTTTTCTATGCCTCAGTTTCTCTTTCTGAAAAATGAGACTTGGGAAGGGGAGTCAATCATTAATGAGGGTGGAAGTATTTTGATACCAGCTCTAATCAATGTGTTGCTATTGAAGTGATGGCATGTCATTCTTTCCTGTCCAGGTGAAGAACAATGAAGAAAAATGAAAATACATGTTTTCCTCATATGTGCTAGATGTGCTACTTCATTGCACATGTTCATAAATGAATCAAAATACATCATCTTTGAATTACCACGGTAAAGTCCAGTTAGTTCAGTCAACTCTGTTAAAAGAATGGAACGATTAGTCCAATGATTTAAAAAACAACCTATTAACACCAACTGTTTGACTCAGGCTGTGTCTCACCCATAAACTGATCTGGCTGGTTAAGTGAGTCAGTGGTGAAAGAAGCTGGTGAATAGAGATCATTTGAAGAGATGATGCTCTTGTAGTTTCATGAAGATATAACCTTAACCTGATTCAAAGTGAATCACAAAATTATGTATCTCTCTAAAATTATACAGGCAATTATGAATACCCCAATTAATAAAAAGAGAAATGCCTTTATTTGCTTAGTGGACAGGGATATTAAAAACAAGGAAAAGTGCACATGCTATTCAATAGACATATGATTAATTCTAGATGATTTGGTCAGAAATCCTATTCAAAGAGAAAGTTATTTATCACCCTCTGTGTTAGGTTGATACAGAAGAAGGTGCCTTAATTTCTGTGGCATACAAAGGAGGCAGATCTTGATGTCCAAATATAAATAGAATGTAGGCATTTTTACAAATCATCAGATAAGGACTTAGAGCACATTTTTGAAGGTTCTCGGGAGGCCACTGAACTTGGATCACTCTAAGCTAATTTATCTAAAACACTTCAAATGCTTTAAAATAAAACTAATCCTTGCACTGGTGGGTTGAAAACTTTTCCTATCCCCAGGGCACTAAAATAATACCCTTTTGAACAGTAGGTGAAGTATTTTAGGCGACAGCTCTCTACTTATAACAGGGCAAGTCAATTTTTAGGAATTAGGGACGCTAATCACAGTGTCTCAAGATGTGCATTGCTGGGCAGTGAAATATAAGACTACAAACCGACAGGACCGCAATGGGCTACACGCCCTTGAAGGAAATGTAAATGGGAGGGAGACTCCGCTTCCTGGTTCCTCCAAGGCTTGATCTATCATAAAGGTCAAGATAATTGGCCACATACAGCCAAATCAACACCACTTGCTCCCGGATCC
This sequence comes from Smutsia gigantea, assembly GCA_032199065.1. Classification (NCBI taxonomy): domain Eukaryota; kingdom Metazoa; phylum Chordata; class Mammalia; order Pholidota; family Manidae; genus Smutsia; species Smutsia gigantea. The sequence continues at coordinate 208,492 of JAVSCE010006366.1, forward strand.
TAGCCTAGCAGATAAGCGTAGGAGCTCAGCTCCCTGCAGGGCTAAGTGATGGCTAGGTCACGTGGAGGAGGAGGAGATCCGAAAATATGCATGTAAGAACACAAGGCACTGTAATGATGCCATCAAATTTACCATTAAATATATTTTACAGTCTGAGATACTGGGGGTTGCCCCAAATACACAGGAAATCCTTCCAGGGCTTTACCAGACGCCACACTCTTTCATGTTTACGCCTTGACAGTGTTTTTGGACTTTAAAAGCTCTCAGCCCTGTAAATATACTTGTGTTAACAAGTGAAACAGCAATAAATGCAAATTCTGGTTTAATGCATGATTAAAGTATGGCTATTTGAGAATTCAACTTCCCTGAAAAGTCCCAGTTAATCTTCCAACCTGAAGCTAGGTAGCCATTGACTAAAAGGGCGTCAGACAATTCACATAAAGTAAAATAACTGAGTTGCTAAAAATTGCCAAAGAGATTAAGAAATTAAAATCTAATAGGAACCTATTACAGAGGTTATCAAAGGCATGTATTTATTTTAAAGTGTTAAGTCCACAATTATGATGTGAAGTGAACAAGCCTGTCCATTTGCATCACGGCACAATAACTGGATACAGGACTTCCTGGGTATGGGCCTGTGCAGTTGCACGGGGTTCCCATGGTCAGAGGGGCTTCACATTTAGTTTAATGTTTTGTTGTTGCTGTTGTGAAATTCTTAATAAGTTTTTATGAACAAAAATCCTTGCATTTTCATTTTACACTGTGACTCACAAATTATGTAGCTGGTCTTGACTGTATGAACAACTTAAGCCCCATAGAACCGTTCCTGTCTTAGACATTCTGATAAGACTCTTCTTAAGAAATATCACCCCCGAAAGATGACCTAAATGGAACAGGAGATGGCTTCAATGAGAAAGGAGCATTTGGGGAAAGTTGAAAATGTAAAGACAAAAAATAATTATGGATTTTGAAGAAACAATTGAATCTTTCCATTTATAGGAAGTTGAGTTAAAATCATAATGTAGAAAAGCAGCTCTTTGACTGCTAACCAGAAGTCACTATGGGGGAAAAAATCCAGTGTCTGAACCAGGGGACATTGAGAAAAAAAGTAATTTGAGTTCTTTACTGAAGTTTATTTCACAGGACTAACTGGAACCGTTTCAAAGACAACAGTGAAAGGGCTGCTGACGTATGCTCAAGGTGGTCCCAATTAGCACTCAGAGAAGGTTTGGCACAGTGCTCCCGAGAGGAAGCAGAAGCACAAAACTACACTTAAGTATTAGGAGCGATTAAAATATGCCAGCGGGTGGGAGTGGGTAAGATTATTTATTTTATAAAATGGAAGAGTTAAGCATGGAGAAAGAGCTTGCATGAGAGAAAGTGGGCACTTTCGAGGGAAGTGTATGGGGAAAATGACCAAAACCAGTGTGAAAGTATGAGAGCACGCAGGACACGCGTATTACAACATACGAAATGCTCAAAGGAGACAGGGAGGGCTTGCTGCCTGGGCATTAATGAGCACTAATAAGCTCTGCAGGATTTGAGGCCTAAAGCTATTAATGTATTAAAAGTTCTCACACTCATTCACAATAGGTTATATCCAGGCAATCCTCCCTCCAGGAAGATAAGTTATACTCAGATGAAGAATAATACCTAATGTATGTATAGTGCATCATAATTTACATACATGATCTTTTACATAAAAGATTTTTTACGCTTATAACATCTCTGTAATGTGCACAGTATAATACCACTTGACAGATGAGATAATGAGGCTCAGAAAAAGAAAGCAAATTCCTTAACAACACAAGTCAGCAAGTAATAGTCACCTTATTCCAAAACCTATGCTTTTCCCACCATTAATGTAGCGAATGGCATGCAATATGTTCTAATGTTAAAACAAGGTCAATAACAGTAATAACCACAGGGTCTTTTCTGAGGCCCTCCCTCCCTTCCTTCTTCTGTTCATCCATCCATTGCATAGACTTGGGTGAGAATTCTAGTTTTAAAAAGATGATTAGGTGCACCTCAAAGTTCTTTCTAGATCTGCCATTTTACACAGTGGTTTTTAGGAATGACCTTTGAAATGTGTCCATTCGTTACGTTGATACTTTCTCCACTTCTGCTTTCCAGAGGAAGGCAATTGGGGGTAATTGAGTATGTGACAGAAATGGCTCTCCTGTCACTTTCAGTGAGCAGGACAAGTATGACAGTGAGGCTAGTAGGCAACTGACACTAAGTAAAAATTATGAGGTAAACAAAGGCCATGTTTTGTAGGTCTTTGCTTCTGCCCTTGCTCCTTTCCTCCTCAGTCTTGATTCCATCTCCCAATAACATTAATAAAACTTTTGATTGAGATGTTGAGTAAGAACTTTGCATTTTAACAGGGAATTTTAAAAAGGGAAAATAAAAGGAGAGCCCAAAACGGGGAAGGATGGAGATGCTGGGAGAGGGAGTCTTCCTGGGAATTTCCCTTAACCTAGGTTATTACCACTTTTCACGGATCTCCACTCCTAGTTTGTCCATAAGAGGATGACTAAGTAAAGGGTGGCACGCTACTTTGCACAGATTGCAATGACTGTCCTAGATGTCATACTCAACTGAGGTCAGAAATGTGGTACTATAAGTTGTGTTGGTTATGAGCATAAGAAACAATATTTTCCTTTACTACATTGCATTTTGGTTGAAAATGAAGATGAGAAATTAAGGCAAGAAGCCAAAGAATGCAACGTTTCTCATCTCCTATATTCTCATCAGCCTACTGCATTCTGGTTTCTGTTTCAACCACAACCACTGAAATTAGCCTCAACAAGGTCACCAACAATTTTGTTATTTTTGACACCACTAATTATTCCTCCCTTCTTGAAATACTTTTGTCCTTTTACTTTATTGACACTCTTTTTTAAATTTTTAATTAAAGTATCGTTGATATTCAATCTTACATTGGTTTCAAATATACAACACGGTGGCTCATCATTTACCTATATTATCAAGTCCTCACCCCCTCCAGTGGAGTCACTGTCCATCAACATAGTAAGATGTTACAGAATCATTAACTGTATTCTCCGTGAGGTACTATCGTCCTCATGACCAACCTAGATTGTGACTGTGAATTATAGTGTCCCTTAATACCCTTCCCTCTCCCCCCATACCCTCCCCAACCCCTCCCCTTTGGTAACCACTAGTCCTTTTTCAGTGTCTATGAGTCTACTGCTATTTTGTTCCTTTTTTTTTCTAATTTTTTAAGGTATTATTGATATACACTCTTATGAAGGTTTCACATGAAAAAACAATGTGGTTACTACATTTACCCATATTATCAAGTCCCCACCCATACCCCAATGCAGTCACTGTCCGTAAGTGTAGTAAGATGCCATAGGTTCACTATTTGCCTTCTCTGTGCTACACTGTTTTCCCTGTGATCCCCCACACCATGTGTACCAAACATAATACCCCTCAATCCCCTTCTCCATCCCTCCCCACCGGCCCTCCCACACCCCTCCCCTTTGGTAACCACTAGTTCCTTCTTGGAGTCTGTGAGTCTGCTGCTATTTCGTTCCTTCAGTTTTGCTTCGTTGTTATACTCCACAAATGAGGGAAATCATTTGGTACTTGTCTTTCTCCGCATGGCTTATTTCACTGAGCATAATATCCTTCAGCTCTATCCATGTTGTTGCAAATGGTAGGATTTGTTTCTTTCTTATGGCTGAATAGTGTTTCATTGTGTATATGTACCACCTCTTCTTTATCCATTCATCTACTGATGGACACTTAGGTTGCTTCCATATTTTGGCTATTGTAAAAAGTGCTGCAATAAACATAGGGGTGCATATGTCTTTTTGAATCTGAGAAGATGTATTCTTTGGGTAAATTCCAAGGAGTGGGATTCCCAGGTCAATTATATTTCTATTTTTAGTTTTTTGAGGAACCTCCATATTGCTTTCCACAATGGTTGAACTAGCTTACATTCCCACCAGCAGTGTACGAGGGTTCCCCTTTCTCTGCATCCTCGCCAGCATTTGTTGTTCTTAGTCTTTTCTATGCTGGCCATCCTTACTGGTGTGAGGTGATATCTCATTGTGGTTTTAATTTGAATTTCCCTGATGATTAGTGATGTGGAGCACCTTTTCATGTGTCTGTTGGCCATCTGAATTTCTTCTCTGGAGAACTGTCTATTCATAGCCTCTACCCATTTTTTAATTGGGTTATTTGCTCTTAGGGTGTTGAGGTATGTAAGTTCTTTATATATTTTGGATGTTAACCCCTTGTTAGATGTCATTTACAAATATATTCTCCCATACTGTAGGATGCCTTTTTGTTCTGTTGATGGTGTCCTTTGCTGTACAGAAACTTTTTAGTTTGATGTAGTCCAATGAATTCATTTTTGCTTTTGTTTCCCTTGCTCGAGGAGATGCGTTCAGTAAGAAGTTGCTCATGCTTATATTCAGGAGATTTTTGCCTATGCTGTCTTCTAAGAGTTTTATGGTTTCATGACTTACATTCAGGTCTCTGATCCATTTTGAGTTTACTTTGTTGTATGGGGTTAAACAATAATCCAGTTTCATTCTCTTGCATGTAGCTGTCCAGTTTTGCCAACACCAGTGGTTGAAGTGGCTGTCATTTCCCCATTGTATGTCCATGGCTCCTTTATCATATATTAATTGACCATATATGGTTGGGTTTATATCAGGGCTCTCTATTCTGTTCCATTGGTCTATGGGTCTGTTCTTGTGCCAGTACCAAATTGTCTTGATTACTGTGGCTTTGTAGTAGAGCCTGAAGTTGGGGAGCATAATCCCCCCAGCTTTATTCATCCTTCTCAGGATTGCTTTGGCTATTTATGGTTCCATATGAATTTTAGAATGATTTTCTCTAGTTCGTTGAAGAATGCTGTTGATATTTTGATAGGAATTGCATTGAATCTGTAGATTGCTTTAGGCAGGATGGCCATTTTGACTATATTAATTCTTCCTATCCAAGAGCCTGGCATATGTTCCCATTTATTGGTATCTTCTTTAATTTCTCTCATGAGTGTCTTGTAGTTTTCAGAGTATAGGTCTTTCACTTCCTTGGTTAGGTTTATTCCTAAGTATTTTATTCTTTTTTATGCAACTGTGAGTGGAATTGCTTTCCTGATTTCTCTTTCTGCTAGTTCATCGTTAGTGTGTAGGAATGCCACAGATTTCTGCGTATTAATTTTGTATCCTGCAACTTTGCTGAATTCAGATATTAGATCTAGTAGTTTTGGAGTAGATTCTTTAGGGTTTTTTATGTACAATATCATGTCATCTGCCAACAGGGACAGTTTAACTTCTTCCTGGACAATCTGGATGCCTTTTATTTCTTTGTGTTGTCTGATTGCCATGGCTAGGACCTCCAGTACTATGTTGAATAGAAGTGGGGAGAGTGGGCATCCTTGTCTTTTTCCCGATCTTAAAGGAAAAGCTTTCAGCTTCTCACTGTTAAGTACAATGTTGGTGTTGGTTTGTCATATATGGCCTTCATTATGTTGAGGTACTTGCCTTCTATACCCATTTTGTTGAGAGTTTTTATCATGAATGGATGCTGAATTTTGTCAAATGCTTTTTCAGCTCCTATGGAAATGATCATATGGTTTTTGTCCTTATTTTTATTGATGTGGTGGATGATATTGATGGATTTTCGAATGTTGTACCTACCATCCTTGCATCCCTGGAATAAATCCTACTTGATTGTGATGGATGGTCTTTTTGATGTATTTTTGAATTCGGTTTGCTAATATTTTGTTGAGTATTTTGCATCTATGTTCATCAAAGATATTGGTCTGTAATTTTCTTTTTTTGTGGTGTCTTTGCCTGGTTTTGGTATTAGAGTGATGCTGGCCTCATAAAATGAGTTAGGAAGTATTCCCTCGTCTTCTACTATTTGAAAAACTTTAAGGAGGATGGGTATTAGGTCTTCACTAAATGTTTGATAAAATGCAGCAGTGAAACCATCTGGTCCAGGAGTTTTGTTCTTAGATAGGTTTTTGATTACCAGTTCAATTTCATTTCTGGTAATTGGTCTGTTCAGATTTTCTGTTTCTTTCTGGGTCAGCTTTGGAAGGTTGTATTTTTCTAAAAAGTTGTCCAATTCTTCTTGGTTATCCAGTTTGTTACCATATAATTTTTCATAGTATTCTCTCATAATTCTTTGGTATCCATAGTGGTTTTCATTTCTCATTTCTGATTCTGTGTATGTGAGTAGACTCTCTTTTTTTCTTGATAAGTCTGGCTAGCGGTTTATCTGTGTTGTTTATTTTCTCAAAGAACCAGCTCTTGCTTTCATTGATTCTTTCTATTGTTTTATTCTTCTCAATTTTATTTATTTCTGCTCTAATCCTTATTATGTCCCTCCTCCTACTGAGTTGAGACTCATTTGTTCTTCTTTTTCTAGTTTCGTTAATTGTGACTTTAGACTGCTCATATGGGATTGTTATTTTTTCGTGCAGTAGGCCTGTATTGCAATGTACTTTCCTCTTAGCATGGCCTTCGCTGCATCCCATAGATTTTGTGGTGTTGAATTATTGTTGTCATTTGTCTCCATACATTGCTTGATCTCTGTTTTTATTTGGTCATTGATCCATTGGTTGTTTAGGAGTATGTTGTGAAGCCTCCATGTGTTTGTGGGATTTTTCATTTTCTTTGTGCAATTTATTTCTAGTTTCATACCTCTGTGGTCTGAGAAGCTGGTTGGTCCAATTACAATCTTTTAAAATTTACCAAGGCTCTTTCTGTGGCCCAGAATATGATCTATTCTTGAAAATGTTCCATGTGCACTTGAGAAGAATGTGCATTCTGCTAATTGTGGGTGCAGAGTTCTGTAGATGTCTGTTAGGTCCATCTGTTCTAGTGTGTTGTTCAGTGCCTCTGTCTCCTTACTTATTTTCTCTCTGGTTGATCTGTCCTTCAGAGTGAGTGGAGTGTTGAAGTCTCCTAGAATGAATGCATTGCATTCTATATCCCCTATTAATTCTATTAATATTTGTTTCACATATAGGTGGTCTTATGTTGGGTGCATAGATATTTATAATGGTTATATCTTCTTGTTGGATTGACCCTTTTATCATTATGTAATGTTCTTCTTTGTCTCTTGTGACTTTCTTTGTTTTGAAGTCTATTTTGTCTGATACTAGTACTGCAACTCCTGCTTTTTTCTCCCTATTAATTGCATGAAATATCTTTTCCCATCCCTTTACTTTTAGTCTGTGTATGTCTTTGGGTTTAAAGTGAGTCTCTTGTAGGCATCATATAGATGGGTCTTGTTTTTTTATCCATTCAGTGACTCTATGTCTTTTGATTGGTGCATTCAGACCATTTACATTTAGGGTGATTATCAATAGGTATGTACTTATTGGCATTGCAGGCTTTAGATTTGTGGTTACCAAAGGTTCAAGGTTAACTTCCTTACTATGTAAGAGTCTAACTTAACTCACTTATATGCTGTTACAAACACAATCTAAAGGTTTTTTTTTTCCTCCTCCTCCATTCTTTATATATTAGGTATCATATTCTGTACTCTTTGTCTATCCCTTGATTGACTTTGGGGATAGTTAATTTAACTTTGCATTTTCTTCATAATTAGCTCTTCTACTTTCTTTACTGTGGTTTTATTACCTCCGGTGACAGCTATTAAACCTTAGGGACACTTCCATCTATAGCAGTCCCTCCAAAATACAACTGTTGAGATGGTTTGTGGGAGGTAACTTCTCTCAGCTTTTGCTTATCTGGAAATTGTTTAATCCCTCCTTCAAATTTAGATGATAATCTTGCAGGATAAAGTAATCTTGGTTGAGGCCCTTCTGCTTCATTGCATTAAATACATCATGCCACTCCCTTCTGGCCTATAATGTTTCTGCTGATAAGTCTGTTGATAGCCTGATTGGCTTTCATTTTTATGTGATCTTATTTCTCTCTCCGGCTGCTTTTAATAGTCTGTCCTTATCCTTGATCTTTGCCATTTTAATTATTATATGTCTTGATGTTGTCTTTCTTGGGTCTGTTTTGTTGGGAGATCTGTTCATCTCAATGTCCTGAGAGACTATCTCCTTCCCCAGATTGGGGAATTTTTCAGCAATTACCTCCTCAAAAACACTTTCTATCCCTTTTTCTCTCTTCTTCTTCTGGTACCCCTATAATGTGAATATTGCTCCGTTTGGATTGGTCAAAAGTTCTCTCAAAATTCTTCCATTCTTAGAGATCCATTTTTCTCTCTGTGCCTCAGCTTCTTTGTATTCCTCTTCTCTAATTTCTATTTCATTTATCGTCTCCTCCTCCATATCTAATCTGCTTTTAATACCCTCCATTGTGCTCTTTGATGACTGGATCTCTGACCGGAATTCATTCCTGAATTCTGAATATCTTTCCATACCTCCATGAGCATGTTAATGATTTTTATTTTGAACTCCCTTTCAGGAAGATTCATGAGGTCAATGTCATTTAAATATTTCTCTGGAGTTATGTTAATAAGTTTACTTTGAAGCAGATTCCTTTGGTGTTTAATATTAGTATATGGCGCCCTCTAGTGCCCAGAAGCTCTACTCTCTGGAGCTGCTCAGCCCTTGAAGAAATGTCGGGGGGGGGTCACAGGGGAGTGGTATTAGTGCCTGAAGGGAGTACAGAGCTGTTTCCTGCTATCTGGCTGCTATGCCTGACGTCACTGCCTGAGCCAGTGGGCCAAGCATACAGATATAAGCCTCTATGCTTTTTATTTGTAGTTGCTGTAGACAGAGCTTCCCTCTGGCTGGCCTAATGCCAGCATAGTGTTTGCCGGTTTGTGAGCCAGGTGGGGCTGTCTGGGAGAAAGTTGCAGTAGGCTGTGTATCATGGATGGGGTTCTTGGAGCTGTGTAGCCAGTCAGGGAGCTGGAGCACCTGAAGAATGTGAAAGCTCCTAACCTGCTGGGCAGAGTGCACCTGTACAATTTTGTCTACCTGTCTTTTCTCCTGAGCAGTAAGCTCTGTGCAATCCTTGCCCCTTTAGCAGCCTCTTGCTAAGGGCTTCCTTGTTAGGAAGGCTCTCAGACTGCCTGCATTTCTTTTGTCCCAGAGCAGCCAGATATGGATCGCTGCTTTCCACAAGCAGCTGGAATCTGTCTCTCCAGGAATTCTGCCTGTCTTAGCTTTCCAGCCCCCTAATCATGAGAGTACCATGCAAGCACCATGAAATGTAGGTTTGTGCTCCCAGAGCAGATCTCCAGAGTTAGGTATTCAGCAGCCCCTGGCCTCCACTCCCTCCCCATTCCGTTTCTTTTCCTCCTGCCAGTGAGCTGGGGTGGGGGAAGTGCTTGGGTCCTGTTGGGCCACAGCTTTGGTACGTTACCCTGTTGAGTGAGGTCTGCTTGTTTCTCCAGGTGTATGCAGTCTGGTGCAATTCTCTTTTCTGTTGCTCTTTCAGGAGTCGTTGTATTAATTTTATTTTCGTATTATATGCGGTTTTAGGAGGAAGCCTCTGTCTCACCTCTCATGCCGCCATCTTTAATCGTCTTCTGTTTTGCTTTGTTTTTATACTCCACAAATATGTGAAATCATTTGGTATTTGTCTTTCTCTGCCTGGCTTATTTCACTATGCATGATACTCTCCAGATCCATTCATGTTGTTGCAAATGTCAGGATTCCTTTTCTTTTTATGTCTGAATAATATTCCATTGTATAATGTACATCTTCTTTATCCATTCATCTATTGATGGACACTTAGGTTACTTCCATTTCTTGGCTATTGTAAATAGACACCTTGTGTTTCTTATTGTCCATTTACTTGTTTGCCTACACATCTGCTTTGCATACGTTGCCTCCTCTGTCTGTCCCATTAAGGTTGGCATTCCATAGGGATTTATCCTGGCCTTTGATCTCTTCCCCCTCTGAATAGTCCCCTTGGGTGTCCTCACATATTACCATAGTTTAAGTTACTCTCTACAGGCTAATTACAAGAATCTCTTCTCATTCTTATTTTTTACCTGACTTTTAAACTTGCAGCTATCCAATTATAAATTATTACTAGTTTTCCCCAAAGATACATATGACATGCCTAAATCTGAACTGTTATCCCCAAACTATTCAATCTTCTTTTTTGTCCCTGACCCAATGAATGGAAATACTAACAAGTCAGAAACTTCGGCATAATTTTTGACTCTATTGTGTGTCTCCTCTTCTCGAATTTCTATTTCATTTGTCTCCTCCACCGTATCTGATCTGCTTTTAATACCCTCCGTTGTGCTCTTCAATGACGGGATATCCGATCGGAGATCATCTATTACTACATCCTGTAAATGCTACCTCCTACGTGTTTCTCCAGTCCATCCACTTCTCTCCATCCCCACTGCTAAAGCACTGGCCCAGAGCAGCCTCCTCTCTTGGTCACGTTGCTGTGTGGTTTCTTACCAAGTCCTGTTGCCTCTGTGGTCACCTCTATCTTCCCTCTCAGCCAGAGTGATGGCTCTTACATGTAAATGCGGTTGTGCCATTCTCCAACTCTTCACTGGCTCTCCATTATAGTCACAAAATCCTGGGTAATCTGACTATTGCATACTTACCCAGCCTAATCTCTTTGACTCAGTTCCCATTGTGACGTTTCAGTCACACTGAATTTCTTTGCACATTCCTCTCTTTGCCTTTTTCTCAGGTTTTCCTACATTTGATTCCTTTTTCCTGATATTTCTTTCCATAATAATTCATTATTTTTCCTGTCTCTTCATCATTTTCCTGTCCTAGACATCATTTCCTCCTAGAAGTCTCCTCTGACCTCGTCTCTCAATGCCTCACTTCAGGCTTAGCCACCTCCCTTCTTTGCTCCTGTAGCCCCTCTGTTGCTCTTCTTGCCAAAACATGTCACCTTGAGATGCACCTGTCCATTTGCTAATCTATACCACATCGGATACTAATACATGAGGACAGAGGCTTGTCTATCACAATTCATTTTTGTTGTTCTCAGTACTTAATAGATATCCTGCAACAAGGTAGGCATCTACTAAATAGTCCTTGAAGGAATAAATGAACTTGGTGTTAAACCTATTTTTTTAATATTTATATTTTAAAGTCAGATAAGATGTTTTTAGTGGAACATATACAATAAAAATAAACCAACAAATAGACACTCTTATTCAGAGAACCTTGGTTCTGAGGAACACTCATCCTCAAAGCTGAATATTTATATTTATTAGTTACTAATAAAGAACTGTGCTGATGTGGTTTGTAACACCTGCCCAGCAATTTTGGCCACAGGTCAATAGGCCCATTAGAAACCAGAAAGGGTGGGGAATGCAGACAAGGGCACAAAGGGGACCAACAGTCTGTGGGGTCGTGTTTGGCAACAGCTTCTCTTTCCGTGGATATGTTTTGGGTTACTTAACCCCTAACCACCAACCCCACCATTGTTTTTTCTCTTTTATAGCCAATTTGGAATATCACATGGACTCAGTCTCTTATTTTGGTCCCTTCTTGTCAAACCTCCTCGTATCCCAACGTATACAGCTTGGTTTTATGATGGGTAGGGTGGCAGGGACTTGGGTATGTTGAGCTTGAGACTGCTGAGAACTGGGCTGTAGAATTTGCAAGACACTAGCTATATGAGGCTGTTGAGACTTGAAACATTTCTAGTGGGACAGAGTAACTGAGTTTTAAATTAAATTAAACTGAAATTGAAAAACTGCACTTAATAGAAAACTTCTAAATATGCTTGGAACAACTTGGATGTGTTTGCTTTTTCAGCTGTACATTTATGTAATCTAAATCAAGTCTTCCTAATCAAAGTTTAGCTTCCATGTTGAGATGTGCTATAAGTGTAAAAAGCACATCATATTTTGAAGTTTTAGTAAGAAAAAAAGGACATAAGATATTGCATTAAAATTTTTGTTATATTGAATTCATGTCAAAATGGTAATATTTTGGATATACATATATGGTTAAAGAAAATCCATTAAAATTAGTTTCAGCTGTTTCTTTTTACTTTTTAATCCTGCTACTGAAAATTTTAAATTACATATGTGGCTCATTATATTTCTTTTGGACAGCACTGGTTTAGGGGCCAGGCTGGGCCTACAGACACATGTGCAAGGGAGACTGGCAGCCTTGAATTCTTTCCACTTTATCACTTCTAAAAACAATAACACTAAGGTTAATGACAACCCTACAATAATAGCCAACATTTGTTGAACACTTACTGTCAGACAGTGTTCTAATTTTTTATCGAAGAATAATTTCCAAAACTCTATGATGATACTATTTTTATTCCTATTTGAAAGACAAAGAAACTGAGGCATATAATTGAAGTAGTCTGTCTTATGTTTTGTAACTGGTAGAGCCAGGATTTGAACCCAGAGATATCTAACTTCAGAGTTTTCATGCTATTGAAATAGCAAGGTTGTGCTACTTAGTACAAGAGACCTGGAGTGGTAATTGTCTGAACTCTGTTTAAGGATACAGTGTAACATCACTAATACATTATATATAGAAATGTTACCACTGAATGATTACGTTGCCTCCCTGCTCTCCTTTATATCAAAAAAAGAATAACACTTGCTCTTTTGTAGTTCATACCCACAAATAAATCCATAGCTCTGTTTGTCAGATATTGTTTAATCTGGGAAAGGTAAATGAACTCATGAAGCTACTTTTAAATAATAATCAAGATAATTTTTATTGCAAACAAAAATGCCAAGGAATCCTAACTTCCCTATAATAGAAGTGGAATTTATTTTCTCTATAGTCAACTCTTTAGCAAAATATTTTACACTAGCATGCATTAAGTATGTTTCTATTTGTATCTTTGAATGTTCATTCATTCATTCATTCATTCATTCTTCATTTATTAACTGAGTGTCAATGTTCCAAGAACTGGCTATGAAATAGAACACAAAAACATGCAGTCTAAGAAAGGAATTTGTACATGCAGGAAATAAGCCCTGGAGACAGTGTAAGTTGAAACTTATACATACCTAATCTCTCTGTGAACTATAATTTTTAAGGTTTTTATTTGTATGGCATCAATATGCAAAACAAATATCTTGGGTATTGGCTGGGCATTTTTACATTGGCATAAAAGAAGATTCAAAACTTGATCTCAGCTGTTATAAAAAACAATGCAGCTGCTGAGTGAAAACAGATGCCAGGAAGAACCATGCTGAGGATGAAGGGAGGACATTGTGGGAAGCACGACTTTATAATAACTTGAGGCATCCCATCTAATGACATTATAATTTGGCTCTCACTTATCGGGTAATACACCCGACAGCTTCAACTATCATTTGTCTAGCATCCACTAAGTATTGTCTTCCTTATAATAGTTATCTTTGTGTGTTGGACAATGAATGAGGTGGGGGAAACCATCTAAAGTATATGAGAAATAAACCTTAATGACAACAAACAATTTGTCAGACATTCTTCTCCTTCAGCTTTAACATTTGGGTGCCATATAGTGAATTAAATGACCTAACCCATCTCATTCATCATCCAAACCCCACACTGTTACAGGGAACCTTCTCTAGAAGATTACCTGACAGGTGATATATGAATCCATGGAGGGATTGTGTGATGAAGGTACATTAAAGATGACAAGTGATATGTCAGCCTTTGAGGCCAGTTACTTTCATTGTATAACAGGCACACACATATTTCTGGCTAAATGGTGGGGATAACTTAGTTTAATTTGACGTAGTCTGTGAGCTTAAGGGAAGTTATAAGGGACCACAGCACAAATACATGGAAACTAAGTCACTTGATGACATTTACAAGCACTTACTTTGGGTCAGCAATATTGAAGTGCCATATTTTCCTTTTGAGAACACAGAGAGCTAATGGGCCCTGTTAGGATCTCCAAGCTAATAAACAGGAGACAGGGACTCAAGCAGAATTCTTTTGACTACAAACCCAGCAACCTAAACACATAATGAGCTACTTCTCAGCACATGGCAATGAATGGTTTGGCCCCTGCTCCACATAACTTCAATAGTCCTACCAGATGCTTCTTCCCACAGCAAAGTCTGTTCTATCACTCCAGGACCTGGCTGAATTTATCAGCTTGAATAAAGAATTTGATATAAAGTAATCTGCATCTGAGCTGTATACCTGACCTTTAATTTTCTTTCAATTTGAACAAAGAACAAAGAAAGAAGAATAAATGGATAAATTGTTTTAAGCATTTTACAGAAGTGAAGATTCCAAGCTTTCATTTTTAAGACTTAATTTTGTAGATTAAACTAATTTGGTGTTACTATTAGATTCACTGGGTTGTTATTCTATTTAAATATTTGCTTCCAGATTTGGGGACACACAAGCCCATGTGATTCTAAGTAATAAGTATTTCCCTGCAAAGGAGCAAAACTCAACACCTAAAGTAGACAAAGTAGACAGAGGGTGGAGGAAGAGCATTTTTCTGATTATTATGTTTTAAATTCTGTGCTAGAGATGTTTATATATACTATTTTAATTTGTCTATCACAAAAGTTCTATAGAGTATGATCTTCATCTTACTAAAGAAGAAACTAAGATTTAGTAAGTTTAACTAGTATGTCCCAAGTAACCAGCTAGTTAATGGTAGAGCTGAGGGTAAAGCCCAAATCTGTTTAATACAAAAAACGTTCATATTTATATGCCAAAATATATCGGCCACCATTTAAGGCTACTTTATTTCTTCTGAGAGGTTTTCCCTGATCTCACTATAGAATTTGAGATCCTTCCCTCTCTTATGGCACATATCGCTTTTATTCACATTTGCAGAGCATGCACCATATGCCAGAACACCATGATGAAGGCACCAATATTGTCCTTGCCTTCATGGTGCTGAAAATCTAGCAAGGTAACCCCATAACCATTCAACTAGTAAAGGTATAATTCCACTTACCACAAATGCTTTGAAAGAAAATTTCCTGCCATTATACATTGTATGAGGAAAAATAAAAATGCATTAAGTGTTGATGTGTATTTTTTTCTTCTGTTTACACAGTTTTCAGTAATGGGCTTCCCTCTCTCACCTAATACATTTTACATACTTACTAGGATGATTCTGCAAAGAACCCAGCTTGCAAAAAGAAAGCTTATTCTCAAAAGTTTGCCATGAACAAAATATGTACAAGATCTCCTGAGGAAAGCTACAAAACTCTGATGAACAAAAGCAAAAGAGAACTAAATAAATGGGCAGATATTCCATGTTCATGGACAAGAAGTCTCAATATTTTCAAGATGTCAGTTCTTCTTGATCTGTAGATTAAATGCAATCCCAATCAAAATCCCAGCAAGTTATTATATAGATATTGATAAACTGATTTTAAAGTTTGTATGGAGAGGCAAAAGACCCAGAATAGCTGGCACAATAAAGGAGAACAACAAAGTTGGAGGCCTGACATTACTGAGCTTCAGTACTTACAATAATCAAGACAGTACAGGACTGGTGCAAGAATAGACACAGATCAATAGAACAGAACAGAGAGCCCAGAAACAGACCCCTATAAATGAAGTCAATTGATCTCTGACAAAGAAGCAAAAGCAATTCAAGGGAGCAAAAATAGTCTCCTCAGGAAGTGGAATTAGAAAAAACTGGACAGCCACATGCAAAAAAAAAAAAAAGAATCTAGACACAGACTTTATATCCCTGATTAAAATCAATTTAAAATAAATCACAGACCTAAATGTAAAATATAAAACTATAAAATTCCTAGAAGATAACAAAGTAGAAAGCCTAGATGACCCTGAGTATGGTGATACCTTTTTTTAGATACAACACCTAGGGCACAATCAATGAAACAAGGAATTGATAAGCTGGATCTTCATTAAATTAAAAACTTCTGCACTGTGAAAGATAATATTAAGATAATTAGACAACTGGCCACAGACTGGGAGAAAACATTTGCAAGAGACACATCTGATAAAGGACTGTTATCCCAAACATATGAAAAACTGTTAAAACTGAACAGTAAGAAAACAATCCTACTAAAAAATAGGCCAAAGGTATTAATAGACACATCTCATCAATGAAGATGTAATGATGGCAGATAAGCATATGGAAAGATGCTCCACATCATATGTCATCAAGAAAATGCAAATTTAGATAACAAGATATCACTAAACAGTTTTTATAAGAGTCAAAATCTAGAACACTGACAATACAAAATGCTAATGAGGATGTGGAGCAACAGGAACTCTCATACATTGCTAGAAGAGTTGCAAAATGATACAGCCAGTATGGAGGAGTTTGACAGTTTCTTGACAAAACTCAACATACTCTTACCATACAATACAATCCCGCAATTGCTCTCCTTGGTATTTATCCACAGGAGTTGAAAACTTATGCCTACACAAAAGCCTGTACACAAATGTTTATAGCAGATTTATTCATTATTGCCAAAACTTGGAAGCAGCCACGATGTCCTTCCATAGGTGAAAGGATAAACTATGGTACATGCCGATAGTGGAATATTATTCAGTGTTAAAAAGAAATTAGTTATCAAGCCATGAAAAGACATGAAAGAAACTTAAATGCATTACTAGATAAAAGAAGCCAATCTGAAAAGGCTATATACTGTACTATTCCAACAATATGACATTCTGGAAAAGGCAAAACTATGGAGACAGTAAAATGATCAGTGGTTACCAGAGGTGGACAGTGGGGAAATGGACAGGCAGAACACAGAGGATTTTAAATACAGTGAAAATACTCTGTATGGTATTACAACAATGGATATATGTCATTATACATTTGTCCAAACTCATAGAATGTATAACACCAAGAGTGAATCTAAGGTAAACAATGGACTTTAGGTGAGTCTGATGTGTCAATTCAGGTTCATCCTTGGTCAAAGATGTGCCCTTCTGGTGAGTGATGTTGATAATGGAGGAGGCTATGCACGTGTGGGAGTAGGGGGCATATGGGAAATATGCGAACCGCTCTCTCAATTTTGTTGTAAACTTACATTTGCTCTAAAAAATAAAAGAACTCCATGTTTCTGTATTAGTGAAGCAAAGACTTTTGGGGACAAAACTAGAACAATTTCAGATTCCACTGAAACTATGAGAGGGCTGCCTCTATAACCTTCAGCCAAGGAACTATTTAAGGATCCACAGTTTCAGTGAATTCAAATTAGAATAACCAAATGCCAGACTGGGAAAAATCCTTAGAATTAACTAATTCAAAAGGTCCAGACTTTTGACCTTTACAATTTTTATGCGGGAAGATGGAGGGTTGCCAGCTTTTTATTTTGCCAATGAGGATGTCACATAAAACCAGCCATCTATTTCTCTGTGATTGCATAAATAAATAGATATTTATTTATAATTTGGAAACAAAAAAGGAACAGTATCATCCTAGCATAAAGGACACCCTCTCTTAAGTAAGAACAGGTACAACTTTATAGCTATATAGACATAGATACAAAAATAAAGAAAGATTAAAGTGTTATAGCTACATAAAATATTATCTTTATTTTCCTCATCTTAGACAGTCAAAACTGGTGTTTAGGAAACTGATGCTCCCCAAACTCTTCAGTGGGGGCAATGACTGACTGGCGTTATGAATTAGTGGCTATTGGGGCTGGAGCCAGGACCCAGGTTGCTGGAGTCCACTTCAGTGTTTCTTCTAATCATCCTCTGCTTGGACTTTAGGAACATTACCGAGGGCCTAAGGCAGAAGGTAAGGTGAATCCCACCCCACCTATAGGATTGGGGTGACCCTGGGGTCAGGGAGATAGGTAGATAAAAAAGGAATAAAAGTGAGAGAAACAGTCTGAGGAAAGGATATAAGTATATTTCTGGTTCCTAAGAACACTGTCCTCTTTCTACACTCCTCCCCTCTCTAGATCGACAACTTGGTGGGGAAAGGGATTATGAAAACAGTAAATCCATGGTTAGAGTAATTTTTAGAGCACCAATATGTTCTCAGAACTGCATGAGTTGCTTTACGTCTGAGAGAGCACTTGGTCCTCATAATCCTTTGAGGAAGCTCTTCTCAGATGACAAGACTAAGGCTCAGTGAGGCAAGGTAATCTGCCTAAGATGGGCGGCTGGAACTCACACCTAACTCAAGTTCAGATGCCCATTGACAATACCATACTGCCTGACATATCACTATCCCGGGAAAAAGGGAGTACATTTGTTGAGCTCCTACTATGTGCCAGACCCAGGGGTTAGAGTTTTTCATAATTTACTTCATGGAATCCTGACCTCAATCCTATTTATCATTTCACAGATAAGGAAACTGAGGCTGAAGATCACACAGCCAGGAAGTGGAGGAAACAGAAATCAAATGCAACAGAATGATGTGCAACAGATTCATGAAGAAGCTAAAAAAAGTCTACTTTTGTATTGAATCCAAATATATACAATAGCAAATCAATATGCCATACTCTAATTAAATTAGGATATTTTCATAAGCTGATAGGTTGATCCATATGAAATTGCCATTTTTATAGGTCAAAAGTAGTTGAATATTGTGATTGCATATGGTTTGATCTAATATATGTCATTATTAAATTTTACTAATACATTTATGTCTCTACTTAAGCTTGTCAGTAAGTTAAGGACTACCAAGCTAATAAGGATAGTGATAGTGATAGTGATGATAATAATAAAAATATTAATAACAACATTATCAACTACTTCTATCATTTTTTAAAAATCTACTTCTACTATTCTATAATACATAACATAAAATTTACCATCTTAACCATTTTTGTGTGTACAGTTCAGTTGTGTTATGTACATTCACAATGTTATAAAACAGATCTTCAATGCTTTTTCATCTTACAAAACTGAAACTCTATAACCATTAAACAACAAGGGACCCAGTGAGGGACCATGTGGCCAGTTGTATCAGATGAAAGGATATTTCTAAAAGAGGTCAATGTGGAATTTTGTATGAAATTTTTAAAGTTTAAATATTGGCTTTAAAAAAATAATACCTTTTGGAGATATAATTCAAATACTGTAAGCTTACCCATTTAAAGTGTACAATATAGTGTTTTTTGGAATACTCACAATGCTGTGCAACCATCATCTCAATCTAGTTACAAAATATTTTTGTCAACCCAAAGGAGACCTTGTACCCATTGAGCAGTTACTCTCCATGCTCTCCTCTCCCCACCTCCTAGCAACCACCATTCTACTTCTGTTTTTACGATTTAACTGCTTTAGATAATGCATATTTCTACCATTTTTGACTGTGTAAAACCTGAAAGATGCCTTAACACTTTATTTAATCCTAACAAAACCCAACGAGTTATGTACTATTAGCCTCACTTATAGCCTAAGAAATAAAAAAGGCATGGTAGACACAAAGTTATATCTGAAATTAACCCATTACTATATATGCTCAGATTCCTTAAACCCAAATTAGTGAATGATGAAATAATATCTCTCATAAAGATTCCCCATATTTCTTACTACTGGGAGCCAGTGTTGGTGGCAGTAGATTTCCAAATACCCAAATAATAGAGCTCAATAAATACTTGATTAATAATAAGAAGTGATGTGACAGAATCCTTCCCTAATAAAAGACAATATGAAAGAGTGAGAAAAACTTTGAGGGAGAACAGGCAAAAGCTCATGGTAACATTATCCATGTACAGAAGGTTTTTGGCTGATTTTTCTAAAACAGTGACAAATAGACTTCATGCTATAAATTATTCTACATTAAAAAATGGATAGACTTCTTCTTTAAACACAAGATACCTGAAAAAACTGGGAGAAAGGGGACTTAATTGTACAAATTACAACATTCTATTCTGGAATACCATTGACAAAATTAATTGAACTCTGTGGAGAGGGCTCAAGATGGTGATGTGAGTAGGGCAGTGAAAATCTCCTCCCAAAACCATATAGATTTTAGGAAATACAACAAATACAACTATTCCTAAAAAAGAGACCAGAAGATACAGTACAACAGCCAGGCTACATCTACATCTGTGAGAACTCAGCATCTCATGAAGGGGGTAAGATACAAAGCCATGACCTGGTGGGACCAGGGCACTCCCCCCACCCCAGCTCACCGGCGGAGGAAAAGAATCAGAGTGGGGAGGGAGTGGAAGTACAGGACTGCTAAATAACCAGCCCTAGTAATCTGCACCAGGAGCACAGACACACACTGCATGGTATACTGGATATTAGAGAAATGGAAAAGTAAAATCCGAGATGGAGACTGTGAGCAGATCCCCACAGCCAGCTCCCCTGGGACAAAAGAAAGGCAGGCACTTTCTAAAAGTCTTAAAGGGAGAAGCGCTCAACAGCTGAACAAAATCGTCCCAGTACACTCAGCCTGGCAGGCTGGGAATCTTCAGGAACTTTAGGCTCCCTAACTCCCTGGGGGGGGGGGTAACGCAGCTCCAAAGCCACTCACAGTGATAAGCAACCTGCCATTCATTCCCTCCGGACAGTGCAGGAAGCAAACCAGCAGACCCACCATAGCTGCGGAGCAGCTGGGAAACAGCCCCACCCACAGCAACCACACAGTCTCATCCCAGTGCGCAGCTAACCAGGACAGACAGAGGAAGCCAAAGCAAGGTCCAGAAGGCACAAAGGGGCACCGTTCTCACAGGAGAACACAGCCAGTGCATCTGCCACCCCTCGCGGTGCACTAGGCTTTCCCAAAGGCCGCCCCACCCACGGCACCTCAGGAAATTATCCCAGAGACTTCTCCCGGTGGGCGGGTAGACGGCACAGGCAGCAGAATCTGGAGCAAGGTCTGGAAGGCGGGAAGGGGTGCTGTTCTCGCAAGAGAACACACCCAGCATGGCTGCGATCCCCGCAGTGCACTAGGCTATCCTGAGGGCCGCCCCGCCCATGGCAGCTCAGGATATTATCCCAGACACTGCTACCAGTGTGCAGGTAGATGGCACAGGCAGCAGAACCGGAGCAAGGTCTGGAAGGCATGAAGGGGCGCCGTTCTCGCAGGAGAACACACCTGGTGTGGCTATGACTGCCCCACAGTGCGCTAGTCTATCCTGAGGGCCGCCCTGCCCACAGCAGCTCAGGAGATTATCCCAGGGACTGCTCCTGCTGTGCAAGTAGACGGCACAGGCAGCGGAGAAGGGCAAGGCAATCAACAAGCAGGAAGGGACTTTGTTCTCCCATCTGACACTCGCACCACCTGCCTGCGACCAGTTCTAACACCATGAAAAGGCAGAAGAATCTGGTCCAGTTAAAAATCACTCAGACAACCCCAGAGAGAGGGCCTGGGGGGACAGATATAAACAATATTCCTGAAAAACAATTAAAAATAAAAGTCATAACCATGCTGATGGACCTAAAGAGAAATATGCAAGAGCTAAGGGATGAAGTCAGAAGGGAAATTATAGAAAGGAGACAATCGACTGACGGACTTAAGAGCAGACTGGACGAGACGCAAGAGACTGTTAATGAAACAGAAATCAGAGAACAGGAGTACAGAGAAGCTGAGGCAGAGAGAGATAAAAGGATCGCTAGGAATGAAAGAATATTAAAAGAACTGTGTGATCAATCCAAACGAAACAATATCAGCATTATAGGGGTACCAGAAGAACAGAGAGAAAAAGGCATAGAAAGTGTCTTTGAAGAAATAATTGCTGAAAACTTCCCCAAGCTAGGGAAGGAAATAGTTTCTCAGACCATGGAAGCCCACAGATCTCTCAACACAAGGGAACCAAGGAGGACAACACGAAGACATATAATAATTACAATGGCAAAGATCAAAGACAAGGACAGAGTATTAAAGGCAGCCAGAGAGAGAGAAAGATCACCTACAAAGGAAAACCCATTGGGCTATCATCAGACCTCTCAACAGAAACCTTACAGACCAGAAGAAAATGGCATGGTATATTTAATGCAAAAAAACAGAAGGCCCTTGAACAAAGAATACTCTATCCAGCACGATTATCATTTAAATTTGAACGAGGCATTAAACAATTTCCAGACAAGCAAAAGTTGAGGGAATTTGCCTCCCACCAACCACCTCTACAGGATATTTTAAAGGTACTTCTCTAGATGGAGGCACTTCTAAGGCTAAATAGATGTCACCAGATAAAATAAAATCACAGCAAAGAAAGCAGACCATACAAATACTAACTAAAGGCAAAAAATAAAATCAAATATCCACAAAAACAGTCAAAGGAAATGTAAAAGAGTATAGAATAAAACACCTAACATATAAAGAATGGAGGAGGAAGAATAAGAAGGGAGAGAAATTAGGAATCATCAGACTGTGTTTATAATAGCTTAATAAGAGAGTGAAGTTAGATGGTTAGATAGTAAAGATGCTACCCTTGAAACTTTGGAACCATGAATCCAAAGCCTGCAATGGCAATAAGTACATATCTATCGATAATCACCCTAAATGTAAATGGACTGAATGCACCAATCAAAAGACACAGAGTAATAGAATGGATAAAAAAGCAAGACCCATCTATATGCTGCTTACAAGAAATTCACCTCAAACCCAAAGACATACACAGACTAAAAGTGAAGGGATGGAAAAAGATATTTCATGCAAACAACAAGTAGAAAAAAGCAGGTGTTGCAGTACTTGTATCAGACAAAATAGACTTCAAAACAAAGAGAATAACAAGAGAAAAGAAGGACGTTATACAATGACAATGGGGGCAGTCCAACAAGAGGATATAACCTTATAAATATATATGCACCCAACACCGGACACCAACATACGTGAAACAAATACTAACAGAATTAAAGGGGGAAAAAGAATGCAATGCATTCATTTCAGGAGACTTCAACACACGAGTCACTCCAAAAGACAGATCAATCAGACAGAAAATAAGTAAGGACACAGAGACACTGAACAACACTAAAACAGATGGACCTAAGAGACATCTATGGAACTCTACACCCAAAAGCAACAGGATACACATTCTTCTCAAGTGCACATGGGACATTTTCCAGAATAGACCACATACAAGGCCACAAAAAGAGCTCCAGTAAATTCAAAAAGATTAAAATTGTACCAATTAACTTCTCAGATTACAAAGGTATAAAACTAGAAATAAATTGTACAAAGAAAACAAAAAGGCTCACAAACACATGGAGGCTTAACAATATGCTCCTAAATAATCAATGGATCAATGACCAAATTAAAACAGAAATTAAGCAATATATGGAGACAAATGACAACAACAGCACAAAGCCCCAACTTCTGTGGGACGCAGCAAAGGCAGTTCTAAGAGGAAAGTATATTGCAATCCAGGCCTATTTAAAGAAGGAAGAGCAATCCCAAATGAATAGTCTAAAGTCACAATTATAGAAACTGGAAAAAGAAGAACAAATGAGGCCAAAGTCAGCAGAAGGAGTGACATAATAAAGATAAGAGAAGAAATAAATAAAATTAAGAAGAATAAAACAATAGAAAAAAAATCAATGAAACCAAGAGCTGGTTCTTTGAGAAAATAAACAAAATAGATAAACCCTTAGCCCGACTTATTAAGAGAAAAAGAGAATCTACACAATAAACAGAATCAGAAAAGAGAAAGGAAAAATCATGACGAACCCCACAGAAATACAAAGAATTATTAGAGAATACTATGAAAATCTAAACACTAACAAGCTGGAAAACCTAGAAGAAATGTACAACTTCTTAGAAAAATACAACATTCCAAGACTGACCAAGGAAGAAACATAAAATCTAAATAGGCCAATTACAAGCAATGAAATTGAATCAGTAATCAAACAACTACCCAAGAACAAAACCCCTGGGCCAGCTGGATTCACTGCTGAATTTTATCAGACATATAGAGAAGACATAATACCCACTCTCCTTAAAAAAGGGAATACTTCCACTCATTCTATGAAGACAGCATCACTCTAACA
The DNA here is from genome assembly GCA_032199065.1 of Smutsia gigantea. NCBI lineage: Eukaryota > Metazoa > Chordata > Mammalia > Pholidota > Manidae > Smutsia > Smutsia gigantea. Next base: position 232,280 of record JAVSCE010006366.1, read on the forward strand.
TCAAAACCAGGCAAAGACCCCACCAAAAAAGAAAATTACAGACCAATATCCCTGATGAACATAGATACAAAAATACTCAACAAAATACTAGAAAACTGAATTAAAAAATACATCAAGAGGATCATACACCATAATCAAGTGAGATTCATCTCAGGGATGCAAGGATGGTACAACATTAGAAACTCCATCAACATCATCCACCACATCAACAAAAGAACGACAAAAACCACATGATCACCTCCATAAATACTGAAAAAGCATGCGACAAAATTCAACATCCATTCATGATAAAAACTCTCAACAAAATGTGTATAAAGGGCAAATACCCCAACATAATAAAGGCCATATATGACACACCCACAGCCAACATCATACTTAACAGGGAGAAGCTGAAAGCTTTTCCCCCAAAATAGGGAACAGGACATGAATGCCCACTCTCCCCACTGTTATTCAGCATAGTACTGGAGGTCCTAGCCATGGAAATCAGACAAAACAAAGAAATACAAGGCATCCATATTGGTAAAGAAGAAGTCAAATTGTCACTATTTGCAGATTACATGATACTGTACACAAAAAACCCTAAAGACTCTACTCCAAAACTACTAGAACTAATATGTGAATTCAGCAAAGTTGCAGGATACAAAATTAACACACAGAAATCTGTTGCTTTCCTATACACTAATGATGAGCTAGCAGAAAGAGAAATCAGGAAAACAATTCCATTCACAACTGCATCAAAAAGAATAAAATACCTAGGAATAAACCTAATGAAGGAAGTGAAAGACCTGTACTCTGAAAACAACAAGACACTCCTAAGAGGTAGTAAAGAGGACACTAACAAATGGAAATTAATCCCATGCTCTTGGCTAGGAAGAATAAATATTGTCAAAATGGCTATACTACCTAAAGCAATCTACAAATTCAACGCAATCCCTATCAAACTACCAACAGCTTTCTTCAATGAATTGGAACAAATAATTCTAAAATTCATATGGAACCACAAAAGACCCCGAATAGCCAAAGCAATCCTGAGAAGGAGGAATAAAACAGGGAGAATTACGCTCCCTGACTTCAAGCTCTACTACAAAGCCACAGTAATCAAGACAATTTGGTATTGGCACAAAAACAGACCCACAGACCAGTGGAACAGAATAGAAAATCCAAACATTAACCCAAACATATACAGTCAATTAATATTTGATAAAAGAGCCTTGGATATACAATGGGGAGATGTCAGCCTCTTCAGCAGCTGGTGTTGGAAAAACTGGACAGCTACATGTAAGAGAATGAAACTGGACTACTGTCTAGCCCCATACACAAAGGTAAACTCAAAGTGGATCAAAGACCTGAATGTAAGTCATGAAACCATAAAACTCTTAGAAAAAAACATAGACAAAAATCTCTTAGACATAAACATGAGCGACTTCTTCATGAACATATCTCCCCTGGCAAGGGAAACAAAGGCAAAAATGAACAAGTGGGACTATATGAAGCTGAAAAGCTTCTGTACAGCAAAGGACACCATCAGTAGAACAAAAAAAATCCTACAGTATGGGAGAATATATTCATAAATGACGTATCTGATAAGGGGTTGACATCCAAAATATATAAAGAACTCACGCACCTCAACAAAGAAAGAGCAAATAATCCAATTAAAAAATGGGCAGAGGAGCTGAACAGACACTTCTCCAAAGAAGAAATTCAGATGGCCAACAGGCACATGAAAAGATGCTCCACATCACTAGTCATCAGAGAAATGCAAATTAAAACCACAAGGAGATATCACCTCATACCAGTTACGATGGCCAACATCCAAAAGACAACAACAAATGTTGGCGAGGAAGTGGAGAAAGGGGAACTCTCCTACACTGCTGGTGGGAATGCAAATTAGTTCGACCATTGTGGAAAGCAGTATGGAGGTTTCCCAAAAAACTCAAAATAGAAATACCATTTGATCCAGGAATTCCACGCCTAGGAATTTACCCTAAGAATGCAGAAGTACAGTTTGAAAAAGACGTATGTACCCCTATGTTTATCGCAGCACTATTTACAACAGCCAAGAAATGGAAGCAACCTAAGTGTCCATCAGTAGATGAATGGATAAAGAAGATTAGGTACATATACACAATGGAATATTATTCAGCCATAAGAAGAAAACAAATCCTACCATTTGCAACAACATGGATGGAGCTAGAGGTTATTATGCTCAGTGAAATAAACCAGGTGAAAAAAGACAAGTATGAAATGATTTCACTCATCTGTGAAGTATAAGAACAAAGTAAAAATTGAAGGAACAAACAGCAGCATACTCACAGAACCCAAGAATAGACTAATAGTTACCAAAGGGAAAGGGACTGCGGAGGATGGGTGGGAAGGGAGGGATAAGGGGGAAAAGGGGGCATTACGATTAGCACACATAATGTGAGAGGGGATATGGGGAAGGCAGTCCAACACAGAGAAGACAAGTAGTGATTCTGTAGCATCTTACTACGCTGATGGACAGTGACTGTTATGGGGTATGTGGGGGGTACTTGATGATGGGGGAGTCCAGTAACCATAATGTTGCTCATGTAATTGTAGATTAATGATACCAAAATTAAAAAAAAATTTAATTGAACTCTGGAGAAAATAGGATGTTTTAAAATGGGCTAAAATGTTACACAGGATATTTTTCAATGTGTTACTTAGTACATAAACAAGTAAGAGAAACTAAGTGTGGAAGAATAAATGAATCTTTGTGTCTGCAAGACTTACAAAAGGATGGACAATCATTGGTTAGCAGAAGCTTTGTGCTCATACTCCTTTTTAAACAGAAAGACAAAATTGGAAAAAAATAGTTGAACCAGAGACTGTCATTCATAAAACAAATGTAACAGAATTAGAAAGTGGCAAATTATTAGCATGAAAGAGCATCCCTAATTTTTATATTATTGAAGTGGGACTTACTTTCAGACCAAGGTCACATTTTCATAAAAGAATTTTTTTAATTTTAAAGGGAAATTACATGATGAATAAGTAATTTTTCCTGAAGAAATATATTTAATAAATATGAACTTACTAAAAAGATAGTTGTATATATTATATATTTATACAATCTATATTCTTAAACTAATGAAATGATTTTAGATTTATAGAGAATATTAAAAGTTACATGTATTTTACCTTTATTCCCTTTACTATATGAATAAATACCTCTGTTGCTACGTTTTTTCCCATCAAAACTCTCCCAACAAAAACTTTTCTCTTAATGTATGAAATTTTAAAGAGACTTAATATCTTTGGGCCCCAATATACTTTAAATTTTCTTTAGATAATTTGCTTGAACTTGGGTTTGAAGACAACAAATTTTTGCTCTATGGAGTTTGTGGAAATGTTAATGTCCAAACTGATTTCAAAGAGCTTTGACCTTCTGAGATTTGTCAACCACCCAGATGTCAAATCTTTCTTTTCCCTTTTTCAGAAAGAAAAGCATTCAATTCAATTCAATGCAAATCATTCTGTCATCTTTCAAGGACAAAATACTGAACAAATTATGGATCTTAATTTTTACCTACAGCTTCTAGAATCATGTTTTAGAAAACTGAAGAATCAGAATTTCAGTGCTGGGTGGACCCTTCAAGATAATTGGAGCCATTCTCTCCATTTTACAGAGGAAGAATCTAAGTGGCTTCACCAGACATGACAAGGTTAGGTTCTAGGCAAAATCCAAACACAGTTTTCTAATAACCACCTAAGGCAAGGCCCAAATTGTTACCTTCCTCATACTCTTGTTCAAATCCTAGACAACAGAAGGTTTGAACTGAATAAATTAAACAGTACTATTTTTTACAAAGAAAACTCCAGGACACTGAAGTTAAATAATATGATTCCTGCACCCTAATGCATCACAATACCTGAAGTGGAACTGCCAGAGTCGCCGTGTTGTCACAGTAGCTAGAGAGCTGAACTGTTTCATCCCAAACTTGCCATAGGAAGCTAGCTGGAATTATTTAATTACTCTGCATCTTCAGTCTGTAAAATGGGAATAATACCCATTCCATGTAGCTGAGAGGCTGGAACCAGGTGGGGAATGTAAAAGGACCTTAAGGTTCCACAGTGGATGGCACAGGCCCAACAATGATTTATGCACAGGCCTGCTTTGGTAGGCATGCCCTACTTGCACCAACAATAAAGGACCTTGAGTCACAGATTAAGGGACTATCTAGCACAAACCCAAGAAAACTCAGAAAAAAAAAATAAAAGGCAAACCCACTATGAGGCATACAATGAAAGGAAGAAACACATCGTGGTATATTTGATGCTAGGAAGAAATAATGTCATTTTGAAATTACAGGTAGATGTGTTTCCCTTTTCCCCACCCCCTCATACTCTTTTCTAGCACATTTTGGGGAGCTATGGAAAATGAATAGAAGAGACAAAAAAGTACTTTGCCCGGCAGGAATACAAAATTGTAAAAGCACAGACAGCACTACAGAGGCGCGCTGCCATTCACTCACAAAGAATTTTGTGCATGTAGATGGCTGATTAATTGCCGGCCTGCCTAGACGAAGCTGCAACAAGCCAGATACTGTCAGCATGCCATCGGTTACCATGGAAATGCACAAGGTTCCTGTTTCTGACAAACCCTTGAATACTGGATAGATTGTGCCATATGTAAATAAGGCAAATTAGTTTTCCTATATCTTCCAGACAAGGTTAGATGGAAAGAAAATATATCTGTTTAAACATACTCTCTAACCTCTTAGATGTGACAAATGAGAAAGAAGGGCTTCTTTCTTAGGAAACCGAACTCAGATTGTTACAGCTGAAAGGCACTTGGGGAAAAGGACCAAAAAATACAAAATGCATTACCCATTTACAAGGAAGGACTTCAAAGTCAGCCATGCAAAGGTACATTTAGTAGACCATTGTTTTGTAGCCAGATATATTTTGTGTCCTGTTCTGTACAAAATTATAAAAAGCCAAACAGTTATTCCTATAGTATTAGATTAGAAATTTTATATATTTGTCATATAATTTTTACTTATTGCACAATCCCTGGACTGCATAGACTGAATACTGAGACACAAACCAGCCTAATTTAAAATAGTTAACTCCACTACTAGGAACACTTATTTGGCATTATACTGGTGGGGGGTTCCTTTATTTTTTAAGCTGTTTATGCCAGCACTAGGAGACTTTATAACTTCTTTCCATGTTGTCATAATACTTTATAATTAACAAAATCTCATGTGATTTCAAAAAAGTCTTATAGTTATCATTAGGATACTTTAAAGGACATAACAACTCAAATTCCTTGTATATTTCATGACACAGGACTACTCTGATGGCTGTGTATAATTACATATTTTTTTATTTTAATCTATTTACTTAAGAGCAGAAATGCCAAGAAATGCTAGAGTACTTTCCATAATATAGCATCTTGGAATAATTTTAAAGTGTGCATTTCTCAAAATAAAATGTTTTATCATTTCTATTATCTCCTTGATTTTATTTATCTATTTTTTCAGTCATATTTTCTATGGACACTTGTATATGAAATTTCCACATTTAAACCTGTATATTCATATGATTCAAGTAAGCCACAACATATGAGTGCCAAAGATATCTATAATTATCCAAAATAATCCTTCCCTAAATTTACGTTAATGGTCTCTGTTCCTTCTGGGTAGAGACAAGAAAATTAATTTTCCATCAAATGATCCACATATTAGATATGCCCAGAATTTCAATTTGATCATAAAATACTATATGTTATTCCATGTTTTAGAATTCAGAGCTTAAATCTAGCTAATGGTTCCCAAACTTTAACATATTCCCATGGTTGAATACTACCTAAGAAAAATAAAAAACAAGGCATTATTTATACATTTTCATTTTTATGCAGATAATGTACTATTCTTGAAACTACCAAACATACTGACTTTTAGTATTGCCCTATTTGACATAGTCTTTTCTTGTAAAAAATACTCTTAATACTCTTAAGTATGAATATGAGATGTAAAGTGAATGGTTTTCATAAAAATTTCTAAAATTTGAAAAGCATATTATATTTATAAAACAGTAAGGAAGAAATTAAAGAAAACTATCTGAGTAATTATGGCTGGAAAAAGCTCCTATGCCTGAAATTAACATGATTTTTCTTTCTGTCCTTCATTTCGCTTTACATATGGAGACTGAAACAGGTTGTCACACTTAAGTCTTTCCAGTCTTTATGCACTGAAATACATGACCTACAGATGACATTTCATTTTGTTCTTTTCCCCCCTTTAAACCAGACAGACTATAATTAAAAGCATTAAGATTTCTTGCATAGTCATATAACAATGTCCACTTTTTTTTATTAGAAATCTTCTCAAGTTCTTTAATTGTGAGCATGTGTACTGAGGATTTAAATAGTCATCTATATCCTAGAAGCCAAAATTTTCACAACGGAAAGTGACCAAATTTCTCTTTTTCAAGTTTTATATACATATAAAATCTGCCTAGTTACCAAGACACAGGTATCATATATGCTAGGAATATGCTAGAAACAATGAGGTTGGCTCTGTCCATGTTTTTAACTCTGTACTTAAGTATGCATGATTTGCAAACTGCCTACTTTAAGCTGAAAGATGAATATGAAAATATTTTACTTATTGCTTAAATATAGCAAAACAGGAATATTATACTCTGGCATATCACCACAGTGATATTAAACACAGGATAGTCAATGAGAGAGATCTTCTAATCATTGTGAAGAGGATAAAGACTTTGTAAGAGGAACTTCCACATTTGCTATTTTTAAGAGGCAGCACTATAGTATGGAAAGAATTTTCATTCATTTATTTACTGTGGGCCAAACACTTAATCAGGCATGGGAAGGACCTTGTCTGCATGGAGATTATACTCTAGTGGGGGTAGAGTTTAACCAGGAGAAAAGAACTTCTGAGTTTTGAATTTTGTTTTTTTTTCTCAAGTTCTGTGCTTCCTTTTACTCATATCACCCTTATGATTTAAAATATTCTTTTTATATTCATTTATTTGTGTATGTCTTTCTGCTCAACTACCTAATAAATTTTTATGAGTATTGAAGATGTTCCAGATATTTTTCTCTTTGAGTCTTCCACCATATTCAACATACAGCAGGTTCTCCAACAGTATTTGTTGAAGAAATGGATATCTCTTCTCATTGCTTGTAGTGCAATTTTAGGCAAGACACCTAACTTAGGAGTTTTGGCTTTTTCATCTATAAATAAGGGTGTTGAAATAAATAGTTTTTAAGGTTTATTTTAATTCTCTAATATTCCTTACTGCTATATGTCAGGAAACAAATTTACTCTTGTAAGTCCAGGGACTTAGAAAATTTTCACCAGAAAATATTGGTAGTCTAAAATTTTGTTTTTACTCTTCTGGCTATCATTTCTCAAGAATTACTTTAAAAATATAATCCTTTTATTTTTCATGGAAAATTATGTCAAGATCTGCTATTAAATCTTAATTTAAGATGCTACCAGTTAGATGTACAAAACAGGCAGGAAAATCATGCACAGGAAAAAAAAAAGTCAGTTTTTGAAGTGTTAAATCAAATGAATGAAGTAAAAACAGAAGCAACAGTTTCTGCAACAAAAGATGAGAACTTCCTTTCTCTAAATCCCACACACATATGGCTGATTGTCCCAAGCTCATGTGAATCATGGAAAATTTACAAACAGTGCATGATGTGCTATAAAGAAAATGACTCAATGTCCCATTTGTAATTTAAATATGTGTCAAAATGTTTAAATGTCTCAAACAATGGTAAAACATTAGAGACCTAACAGTTTGAAAACAAGTATGGCACATTTCTTTCTATTTGTTGGCTTCATTTTGCACCAGCCCAAATGTACATCCGAAGTTTGATTTTTCTTGAGACACAGTATATAATCTTCCATTGGACATCTCATTGGAAAATAAGGAGAGTATCCATTTTCTGACAATAGTGTGGCCAACATGTATGTACCAAAGCTAATGTATACAATTGAAAAATTCAGAAATTCAAGGTCTCACTCAAGATTTTCATCTATCATAGGAAATACTTCATTCATTTTCTTATCAGCACAATGACAGCTCCAATCTCCCTACATCAACATTTTGAAATAAAACTTCAGATTATTTTCACACTGACATTTATGTAGCCAATATCTCTGTAGACACAAAACAAAGAGATTTTAGAACAATAATTATAAATAAGGCCCTTTCTCTAATCTCCAGTTAAACACATATTACTTGATTTACTGTCTCAAATGACTAACAAAAAGAAAAATAAATGAATGTTAGCTGCTTTTCCATTTGTTCAAAACAAAAGCTGAAGAGTGAATAATGCTTTTTTAATCAACTGGCTGTTAAATTTATATAACCTCAACCAAGCAGACCCTTAAAAGGGTAGATTTTGGGAAAAGGCAGGGATTGATCACTAACATACACAATCTAAATAAAATTATTACTTAAGCAAGGTGAAAGGGAAAACAACAATAACCAAGACAAGGACCTAGGATATAATTACAAGAAAATAAAATTCTAAGTAAAAATTGGTGCTATTTTTCTAGCATAAAGGGAAACATTTGCAAATGTACATGCTTATATCATATAAATGAAATATTTTGCTGGTACATTTAGCCGGATTTTGCAAACTGCTTCAGATTGAAATTTATGTTGAAACCTAAAACTGATTTATTCTATGTAAATCTAAATCATATTTAAAACTTTGTCAGCTAAAGATGTTACCAGTAAAGCTATTAACACTAGGACAAGCTCTTTCTTTAGAGCTTTGAACCTGTTCAATCTTTGATAATACTAGATTTTTTTCCTTTCTCTTTAGGTAAAATATAAAAAACAAGGAACTACTTTCTCTCCCCTACTTTAAAGGGATGCAAACCCAATTGAAAAAAAAGTTAAAATTAGCCTGAACTTAAATGAAGCTTCTTCTCTTCCTCTGCTTGCCCTTGAACCATGTTCCAGGAGCAGTTGACTGGGTTGGCAGATTTTCTCCAAGAGTTCATCAACTGGACATTTTCTATTGATTCTAAATACACATGGTTTAATGGCAAAGGAACCTAGTAATATGTCAACATTTTTAAATACTTGGCCCTGAAAATATTCTGACTGTTAATTTCATCAAAAAGCCAAATGCTTTTTGTCCTTTATTAGTATGTAGAATATATGTATCATAACACTATACCCTAAAGTTAACTCATAAAGTTAGCTTGGCTTAATTTATTATATAAATATTGTTACTTAAAGATTGACATGGCATCTGGGCCATCAGAATCTGTAATATGTACCATTTTCCTTTTTTTTTCCCCCTTATATATCTGAGAAACCTAAAACCCTTTCATTAAAAAAAAAAACTTATTGGTAGGCCTCTTGTCTTGTGTATTTTCATTACTTTGGGCCCATTCACTTCAGTTGGCTGTCTATTCAGCATATGATATTCAACATATTAGAGAAGAATCAAGCTTTTTTTGCACAGAGTATAAGTGCTTAACGAGTAGGATTTATATTTTGATATATATTGAAAATATTTCAGCAGTTTCAGAATATTCATACTCCAGTGTTCTTCCTTCCAAATTATTCATCAGTGGTGTCTGCCAAACCAAAAATAACATTTGGACTTGATCAATTCTGTCAACAAATGAAGTATGATATTTAAATATTCTGACTCCATTAGAATTTGCCTTGCAAGCAAATTATAGTTGTAAACATACTGCTGGGTAGGGGGAGCATGGAGAACACTTGCAAACAAATTCACATTATTATACAGGGAACTGAGTCAGCAACACAATTATTTTTCTCATCCATATTCTAAGATCTCTGATAAGTTCTCAATTGTGAACTCTATCTGGTGACAGAGATATGCTGCTGAGCACTTAGTGTGGGTCACTCCCTCATAGCAAGGGTCAAATTTGTTGAAGTTGCTTCATAGTCATTGATTTATTTACATCTCAAGACATTACTAAGAGGAGTTACAAGTTACTCTAGCCCATTAAAACACATTGAACTTGTGACTATTATAAAATTTTACTATATAGGCTTGGAAATACGTGTACTCTCCATACTTAAAGGTCCATGTAGACGTTTGTATCTATAGCTTAGTATAGAGGATATTTCCTATTCATGAGTCTGATATAAAAGACTTTTTAAGCAAAAAAAACAACAAAACAAAACAAAACCCATCATAGTAATAAACCTTTCAACCTCATTTTCTAACGCCAATATCTGTATTATTTCAACAGCTTTAATAGAAACCTCCTCATGCTATCAAGTGCTGGTATTCTCCACTCTAGTTTCAACCAGGGACGTGCTCCCAAAGGCCATACTTGTGATGAAGCTGTCTCGCAAACACCTTAGTCTCCATCACCTGATACTGACTTGCATTACAATTTTCATTTTCTGTGACACGGAGTTCCTTTTTGAACAAAGGTGTCATGTAGTCTGGAAGGCATACAAATGAGTCACAAAACACGAAACATAAAACCCTCCCCTCCACTCCCCTCCCCTCCCCTCCCCATCCGCTCCCTTCCCTTCCCCTTTCCTTCCCTTCCCTTTCCTTTCCTTTCTTTTCCTTTCTTCTTCTTTTTCTTTCCCTTTCTTTCTCTGTCACTGAGAAAACTTCTGTATCACAAAGACAGCTCTGAAGAGTAATCATAGCCCCCTGCTCTGCCTACACCCACATGCAGACCACACACTTTTTGGAGTCATCAGAAAATGATTCGGTTCCAATTCTACCACTTTATGGTGCGGCTGGATAAATCACTTCTTTGAATGTCTGAAACTCAGTATTCTCATCTGTAGAATGGAGCTAATGGTAATATTTGTCTCATTTAATTCATAGAATTGTTGAGGAAGAATTGAAATATTTATATATGAAAGCTTGTTTTGAAAGTGTAACCATACAAATATTATAATATAGATGCATGGTGGGGCAAAAGTTACTCTGAAGTTGAAGAACTCAGAGTAACATTTAGGGTCATACTATATTTAAGATAAATTATTTTATATTTCATAAAACATTTTATTTTATTAATAAAACTCTAACTATACATGGTTCCACTTCATCTTGTACATATTTCAGTGTTTGTATGTATATTGATTGATGAAATAACTGCATTGATAATTGTAAAAATTTGCAGTTTTTAATGAGATGAGTTAGAAAACCTTGAAAGAAATGTACCCAGAATCTGCTGAGTCATTATTATGGAATTATTTATTATCTTCAGTATAAAATTACACCTATAGTATATGATTCTGAGGAAAGGAGATTCATTAACTGTACTCTTGGTTTTCCTAAATTCTCTCAGAATATTAATTTGATTACTGATACAAGTTATTAATGATCTGGTTTTTAAACGGTATATTGAGCATACTGACATGCCCACTTAAATGATACAGAATTTTTTTATTCATCCTAGTGCTATGTTTGAAATTTCAAACAGGTCCTTTTTATTTCCACTTTCAGATTATTGGTCACCTCAACCGATTCTGCTTATCAAGAGCAACCTAATATTAACTTAAATGACAATAAAGATGCCTCATCCATAATTTCACTTCTCCCCTTGACATCCTTGACTTCAGCCGACCTTACATTTAGACAATGGTAGTACCTTTATTTATGATTAGCAATTTTCCCTCCACAACAGACCACTTAATTACCAATTTGACACTCAGAACACTTCTACCCAGCTGCAATAAAGAGCTTTGGAACAACCAGAGGCAAAGGCATCAGTTGCTGCTTTCAACAAATAAGGAAATTTTTGATAATTTCAAATATTTGACCCACTTTACCCTAATAAGGTATGTGTACATGTGTGTTCATTACATGTTAACTACTGAAGTATGTGCTGCAAAATATACCTGTAAGAATTTGTGTGGGACCACTTCATGATCTCTTTGCAGCAAAGTGCAGCATTTGACAAATGGGTCAATTACTAGCCAAAGAACACTCTGCTTTACCTGTTACATCACACATAACGGCAGCTATCTTTTAAAAATCTTATATTCCTTTTCATTGAGTCGATAATCATGATGTACTTATTAGAGGTAGTCTTTGTTCTTTAGTAAAACTAGTATTTATTCATGAGAACATATCCCCTCATTTAGCCTCAATTCCTGCCAGCACACACACACATGCATGCACGCACACGCACACACACACAGACCAAACCAGCAAATCATAAAAATACTCTTCATTACAAGCTTTACCTAGAAGATAAATTTACCTGACCATTTATTCAGCTTTTGCTTATATGCCATTATACTCAATATTTTTCTTTCAAGAACCAGGGATCCAGTTGAGTCTTGATTTCACCTTAAGGCCATCCATTAGAGAAAGTTAAGAGCCTGAAAAGGGTCAGCCTTCTCTGTCTCTATTAGTCTAGGTAGCTTTCGTCTCTAATGGAATTCTTTTGATAATTATTTGATATTTCTGGCAAATCTTGATGGACTCCATTCACCTCAATACTACGTCTGCAGATCATTCAAAAGCTTCTATTAGGACATCTTAGAGAAACCTCTTTTTTGCTTTATACTCAAATAAAGGAGGTAAAAAACTAAACTTCAAGAGGGGCCATGCTTTTCAGTGTAACTGCAATACTTTCTAATTTGAACTAGAGGCATTAGTTATTTTTTCTCTTTTGAAAGCATTCTGACCAGGTGGAAGGATTTTAAACATATACAGTACACACATATCCTGATCCCATTCAAAACCACAGAAACTATTTTCATACATATTTGCATACTTTTTTCACTCCTAAAGTTTAAGGAATATGAGTTTTACCACTCAATGAGCAAAAGAAATATTTGACCAATTACAATAACATATTATGGCTAACTGCTAAAATTGAACAGCAAAAAAAATCAGGTTACAATCTGAGACACTTATTTTTGCATGCATCATACACCTTGTTTAAACACAGGTTTCCTTCCTAATTGTATTTTGCTTAGTTACTCACAAACATCAACTCTAATTCCCTAAGCAAGAAACAGCTGATGACAGGTGAAAGCTGGTAGAGTATTAAGAATTTGCCGTGAGCTTTTTACAGAGCAGTGAATAGTCACTTGAGAAATCAAGTGTTGAATGTCTTAGTTTATTCCAACCACCACTTCTTTACTATATCTACTCTAAATGGAGCAAGGTGGGCTCTCATAAATCTGGAAGGATTTGTCCACCACAGAGAGGAAGGAAGGTGGCAGTCATAGTGGAGGGAAAAGGAACCAGTCAATATTTATCCAGTTCCTTCCATCCCAACACCTTTCACAACAGATTTAAGGTGGCTGCAAACATAATGTGAGAGATACTAGATTTACCAGAGAAAGGTTAGGCACAGGGAGAATAAAGATTGAACAATAGTAAGACTAAGGATGAGATGCACACACAGAAATGCGTGACCCAGCTTAGCAGAGTCACCAGGGGTACTGCCCCAGCCCACAAGCAAAGGGAGAGCGGGAGTAAGAGCCAAATTCACAATACTCGTAAAGCTAAGGAGAAAAGAAGGGAACTTTTTAAGTGCCTACTGTGTAACAAATACTTTTATATGGAGTGGTATTATTATTTTCATTTTATAGAAAGGTAAGCAGAGGTTCTGAGCAGTTGAGTTTCACTCAAGGTGATATGTCTGGGAAGAGTCAGAGCTAGGATTCAAATTCAGTTCTGACACTTAAACTTATGCTTGTTTCACTTCAACTGGAGGCTGAGGGAACAAAGAATCCTTCTCAAAACTGTTTTCAAGGACTACATACTTTTTTACTGAAAAAATAAAATAGAGAAGACATTTTTCTGAGTTCTTAGAAAATTCAGAGGATATGTTTATTAATCAATAAAAAATACAGAATAGTTCAAATAGTCTTACCTAATCTGCCATACATATTTAAAACATATTGTTTTGTTTCTTGCTTTTTATCACCATCATTTTCCATATTAATCTATAGTTTTGTAATCTTTTTGTAATGCCTACATAACCAGTAAAGTAGGTATCTATGCCTTATAGTATACACATGAGATTTGGGTGTTCTTGAGGACACACAAGAGAAAATATTCTGGGGATACTTTTAGAAATATTAATATTCCCCTTACTAAATCCACGCATACGTAAACCCAGTTTTTCCTTTATCTTTCAAATTTGACTTCAAATCTTATTATTCTACTGATAATATCTTTATCACTTTTAAAAGTAATTAGTAAATTAAATATTTCCTTAAGCTTCATGCTGCATTTATATATTTACAGCATGTAATACACATGTACAGCCATGATTTTGAATACTTCACTTGTTTAACAAATCTTCCTTAATACTTAAATGTTTTGTAAATTTATTATATAAAGCCTTTAAATATGATCAATCTTAAGTTTTCTTAAACATTCCAATAATACTTAAAATTTTAATAAAATTCTTCTATTTTCAACTCCAAATTAAAATGTAAAATCACTTAACCTACTATATTTTAAATTTGAGACATAAGCTAACCTAGACACACTTTAATAAACTTCTAATGTTCCAAGTTAACTGAATATTATATGAAGATAAACTATCAAATATTTACAGTTGATCTCCAAATTTACAGAAAAACACCAACACTGCGGGTTAAATTATTTTATGTTAAAAATGATCTCTCTACTTAATAAAAGTTAAGTCTAAATATTAATTAAGTTTAATTTTAGTCAAGTCTAAATCTAAATTAAAAGATACTTTGCCCCTACATGCAATGGTATTATCTCAGATAATTTTGGCATTTCTTCCTAAATTTTATATTGATCAGCAGTTATAATTAGGACTTGAAATTTTAAGTTGTAGGTATCAATTTAAAATTATATATGTATGTGGTTATATTATATATATTATTTTGTAGACTTCTGAATTTTGAAATAATTGTAAGCTACAGGAAGTTACAAGAATAGTACAAGGATCCTTCATCCAGTTTCCTCCAATGGTTACATTTTACATAAATGTCGTACAGTGTCTCAAAAGCAGGAAACCGACATTGGTAGAGTTCTGCTAACTTGTTCAGAATTCACAAGGTTTCCCCTGTGTACTTGCACATGCATGCATGCCCACATACACATGCACACGTGTGTGCGTTCTCCTGTGCATGTTGATCCTATGTAGCGATTTGTGTAACCACCACCACAATCTCTATACAAAACTATACCATTATACAAAACTTGCCTGTGGAAATCCTTTATAGCCTATCCTTTCATCACCACCCTACCCTTCCTTGTTCTTTGGCCACTTCTGATTTGTTCTCTCTCTCTCTCGAATTCTGCCATTGCAGAATCATACACAGGTGATTCCAGCTCTGCATGGTAGTCATGTACCATAATGTGGCTGCAAACACTGACTCAGTAAATGCTGAGTCATTTCTCCTAGAGGAAATCCAGGGTTACTTTCCTGTGAGCCTAAGGTAATATTTTCATCACCCAATCAATACACTACCTCCTATAAATGGAATCATATAGTATGTAACTGTTTGACATGGGATTTTTTTCACTCAGTATAATACCCATGAGATCCATCCAAGTTATTACATGCAGCAAAACGTTTCTTCTTTTCTTCTTACTTTTTATTTTAAAATAGTTACACATTCATAGAATGTTACAAAAATAGTACACAGAAGTACTATGTACTTTTCACCCAGTTTTCCCCAATGGTAACATCTTAGATAACTATAGTTCAATTATCCCAACCAGGAAATTGACACTGGTACAATCTGCAGACCAGTTTTAGATGTACTACACACTCATGCTTTTGTATCTGTGGGTAGTTCTATGTAATTATCAAACGTGTGTAGATTCACATGACCAACATCACAATGAAGATTCAGCACTATTCCATCACTGCAAAGATCCCTGTGTTACCCCTTTACAGTCATACCCATCCCCCTGCCCTCTTCCACCCTATCTCTAACCCTTGGCGATCATTAATCTGTTCTCCATCTCTATAATTTTGTCACTTTGCAAATTTTATATAAACAGAATTATGTATATATAACCTTTTGAGACTGGCTGTTTATCATACAACCGAATTCCCTTGAGATTCACTCAAATTTCTGCATACATCAATAATTCATTCTTTTTTATTGCTAAGTAGTATACCAGTATGGCTGTACCATGATTTGTTTAATCATTCATCCATTCAAGGATATTTGGTTTGTTTCCAGTTTTTTACTATTAGAAATAAAGCTGCTTTGAACGAACAATCATGTGTAGGTTTTTGTGTGGACGTAAGTTCTCATTTCTCTGGGATAAATGCCCTGAAATGTGATTGCTGGGTTGTACATTAAGTGAATGTTTGTTCTTATGAAACTGCCAAGCTAGTTTCAGAATTACTGTGCCATTTTATATTCCAGCCAGCAGTGTACAAGTGATTCAGTTTCTTCATGTCCTCACTAGTATCTGGTATTATCATCAGTTTTTATTTATCCATTCTGATAGGAGTGAAGTAATATCTCATTGTAGTTTTAATTTGTATTTCCTTAATACCTAATTATTTAAAAATCTTTTCATGTGTTTATTTGACACCTATATCTCTTCCTTAATGAAATGTTTATTCATGTTGTTAGCCCATTTCCTAACCGGATTTGCTTTTTTTATTCTTTGATTCTTTCTGAGTTTTGAGAAAGGTTTCTATACTCAAGATTCAAGTCCTTGTTGGAGATATGTTTTATAAGTACTTTCTCTTGGCTATAGGTTGTCTTTTCATCCTCTTAATAGGGTCTTTTTGTGGAGCAAAAGTTTTTAATTTTGAAAAAGTCCAAACTCAATTTTTTCCTTTATGGATAATCCTTAAGATTTCATATATAAGAACTCTTTGCCCATCTCCAGGTCCTAAAGATTTTTTCCTATGTTTTCTTCTACATGTTTTCTAGTTTTACATTTTAAATTTAAATCTACTACCCATTATGAAATAATTTTTTAATAAAGTGTGAGGTTTCTGTCAAAATTTATCTATTTTATTTTATTTTTTGCCTGTGAATATTCAATTACTCCAGCATCATTTGTTGAAAAGACTGTTCTTCCAGTGAATTGCTTTTGCAACTTTGTCTAAAGCCCTATTTGTGTACGTCTGTTTCTGGGTTCTCTGTCCTTTCATACACTTTTTGTTTAGCTGAAAATATATCATGAACATATTTCCACAAGCATTTTCAGTATTGTTTTACCTAAAACATGCCACTGGTTGGACATACCATGATTTGTTTAATCACTACTATTTCGGACATTTAGGCTAATTTTGAATTTTTGCTAACACAAGCCACCTAGCAATTAACATCCTTGTAGCATAATCTTTGCATGCATTCATGATAATTAGGATTTCTAGAAGTAAGCTGTCACATCAAAGGATTTATACATTTTTAGAAAATGAACTCCTTTGGACAAGGTTAGAGCTCAAACGATTTTTAAAATGTATGTCTAAAAACATATGCATGTATGTAAAATAAACTTAGTTAGGTGTAAAGGGAGAAAAGGTGCATGGGGCAGGGTATCCATGAAGCTATTCACTACTATTCACATGAGATTCATTGCTTTTCATATCTATTGAACGTCAATGGGTAAGTCAGATTCCTCATACCAGTCTGCTGCAGGGCAAATGGGGATGTCTTCTACCACCTCCCCTAATGTACTATCATGTAATTGCTTATATGCCAGATCTCCATAGAGAGAACTGGATAAATGTGCCTCAAGAAGTAAAGTTTGAATGTATATTGAGTAGAATTCATTACCTACAGTCAATATTTTTATTCAAATATATAATAAAATATAATAAAAATATTGTATTCATTTAACTAGCCTAGTACAGGGCATATGCCCAATATTAATATCAGATAACAGAGTCACAGAGTTGAACAGGAGAAGAAAGTAGAGAAAATGACTCTGTACATGCAGAAAAGTCACTTGAAAACGTAGTAACTGTGTGGGGCCCAAGTGTGGCTCAAGCAGATGGAGTATGAGAACCGGCCTGACAGGGAGAGGCAAAGAGCCCGCAGTGAGTGTGGAGTTGGGCCGCTCTGGGAGTGCACATGTGTTGGGGGAGATGGTTGGAAATACTTTAGGAAAGGAAGGCTTGAGGCAGAATCTAGGAGGAAACTGGAATCTCAAGTAGAGGCAGGTGGATTATATTTAAATAGGGAAGCTTTTGAAGTTTTGACATGAACAGGTGATCAGAGCTGCCCTTTAGAAAGAGACCTCTGGCTATACTACTTGAACAACCTGGACAGGAAGAAAAGCCACAGGCGGGTAGCACTCTGCGGAGGAAGCTCCTACCTAAGTCTAGGAAGCAGAAAGTCAGCTCTGAACTCTGACAGAGGCACTGGGGTCTGATTACGTTCTGGGAGCCGATACTCCTGGATTCGCCTCTAGGTGTTCTCAAAGAGTATTGGGGGAAAAATATTTGCCTGGAGGGAAGAGGCGGGAGGTACATCATTGCTGGGATCATGTGTTTACTTCAGCCATGATTTGGAGAAGTTGTACAAAGGAGGAGCTGGAATCCATAGGGGTTGAGAGCAAGGACTCTAGATCCCAAATGCGGGCTGTAATCCCAGAACCTGTATTTAATGGCTGTGTGACCCCTAAGTGATGTAACCTTTCTGTGCCTCAGGTTCTCAATTGTAAAATGGGGATGATAACAGTACCCATTTCATAGTGCTGCTGGGGGATTAAACAAATTAATACATGTTAAGTGCTTAGAATAGTGAATGGAACCTGTTGTTCACATTTACTTTTTGTTATTATGATTTCCAAGCCACTTCAAGAAAAGAAGTTTGTGGCTGCCTTTGCCTGAAAGGCCCTCTGGTTTGGGTAAAAAAGGAAGGAGTTAGAAGAGCCAAGGAGGAGGAAGTATCATCTAAAACCACTATTTCTTCCATTCTAATGTGCAAACGCCTCACCTAGGGAGCCTGTCAAAATGCAGGTTCTGATTCAGGAGATCTCGGGTGGGACCTGAGATTCTGCATTTCTAACAACATCTCAGCTGATACATAAGGATCTCACAGCTTCTTCACTGATTTACCGACCTTCGTCCTTCTTTTTTTTTTTAAACAATTATCTTTTTCCTGTGGTAAAATATGCATACCATCAAATTTTCCATCTTATTTATTTTTTTTAGTTTAGTTTGGTATCATTAGTCTACAATTACATGTGCAATATTATGGTTATTAAACTACCCACTTCATCCAGTCCCCCCCCACCAACCTCATAACAGTCACTGTCCATAAGCGTAGGGAAATGCTGTAGAATCACTACTTGTCTTCTCTGACTTGTACAGCCCTCCCCGTGCCCCCCCAACATTATGTCTGCTAATCGTAATGCCCCCTTTTCCCCCTTGTCCCTCCCTTCCCACCCATCCTCCCCAGT
Organism: Smutsia gigantea; assembly: GCA_032199065.1. Lineage (NCBI taxonomy): Eukaryota > Metazoa > Chordata > Mammalia > Pholidota > Manidae > Smutsia > Smutsia gigantea. The sequence continues at coordinate 251,640 of JAVSCE010006366.1, forward strand.
CCATTTCGCTTTGCTAACTGTTAGTCCATTCTTGGGTTCTGTGAGTCTGCTGCTGTTTTTCTCTTTCAGTTTTTTTCTTTGCTCTTATGCTGCACAAATGAGTGAAATCATCTGATACTTGTCTTTTTCCACTTGACTTATTTCAATGAGCATAATACCCTCTAGCTCCATCCATGTTGTTGCAAATGGTAGGATTTGTTTTTTTTATGGCTGAATAATATTCTACTGTATATATGTACCATGTCTTCTTTATCCATTCATCTACTGATGGACACTTAGGTTCCTTCCATTTCTTGGCTATTGTAAATAGTGCTGTGATAAACATAGGGGTGCATATGACTTTTTCAAACTGGGCAGCAGCAATCTTAGGGTAAATTCCTAGGAGTGGAATTCCTGGGTCAAATGATATTTCTATTTTGAGTTTTTGAAGAACCTCCATACTGCTTTCCACAATGGCTGTACTAATTTGCATTATCACCAGCAGTGTAGGAGGGTTTCCTTTTCTCCACATCCTCGCCAACATTTGTTGTTGTTTGTGTTTTGGATGTTGGCCAGCATCACTGGTGTGAGGTGATATCTCCTTGTGGTTTTAATCTGCATTTCTCTGATGATTAGCGATGTAGAGCATCTTTTCATGTGCCTGTTGGCCATCTGAATTTCTTCTTTAGAGAAGTGTCTATTCATGTCCTCTGCCCATTTCTTAATTGGATTATTTGCTTTTTGTTTGTTAAGGTGCATTACTTCCTTATATATTTTGGACGTCAATCCTTTACCAGATACGTTTTTTATGAATATATTCTCCCATACCGTACGATGTCTTTTTGTTCTACTGATGATGTCCTTTGCTGTACAGAAGCTCTTCAGCTTGAAATAGTCCCACTTGTTCATCTTTGCTTTTGTTTCCCTTGCCCGGGGAGATATGTTCATGAAGAAGTTGCTCATGTTTATGTCCAAGAGATTTTTGCCTATGTATTTTTCTAAGAGTTTTATGCTTTCATGACTTACATTCAGGTCCTTGATCCACCTTGAGTTTACCTTTGTGTATGGGGCTAGACAGTAGTCCAGTTTCATTCTCTTACATGTAGCTGTCCAGATTTGCCAACACCAGCTGCTGAAGAGGCTGTCATCTCCCCATTGTATATCCAAGGCTCCTTTATCATATATTAATTGACTGAATATGTTTGGGTTAATGTTTGGATTTTCTATTCTGTTCCACTGGTCTGTGGGTCTGTTTTTGTGCCAATACCAAATTGTCTTGATTACTGTGGCTTTGTAGAGAGCTTGAAGTCAGGGAGCGTAATTCCCCCTGTTTTATTCCTCCTTTTCAGGATTGATTTGGCTATTCGGGGTCTTTTGTGGTTCCATATGAATTTTAGAATAATTTCTTCCTGTTCATTGAAGAAAGCTGTTGGTAGTTTGATAGGGATTGTACTGAATCTGTAGATTGCTTTAGGTAGTATAGCCATTTTGACAATATTTATTCTTCCTAGCCAAGAGCATGGGATTAATTTCCATTTGTTAGTATTCTCTTTAATTTCACATAGGAGTGTCTGTAGTTTTCAAAGTACAGGTCGTTCACTTCCTTCATTAGGTTTATTCCTAGGCATTTTATTCTTTTTGATGCAATTGTGAATGGAATTGTTTTTCTGATTTCTCTTTCTGTTAGTTCATCATTAGTGTATAGGAAAGCAACAGATTTCTATGTGTTAATTTTGTATCCTGCAACTTTGCTGAATTCAGATATTAGTTCTGGTAGTTTTGGAGTGGAGTCTTTAGGTTTTTTTGTGTACAGTATCATGTCATCTGCAAATAGTGACAATTTGACTTCTTCTTTACCAATCTGGATGCCTTGTATGTCTTTGTTTTGTCTGATTGCTGTGGCTATGACCTCCAGTACTATGTTGAATAACAGTGGAGAGAGTGGGCATCCCTGTCTTGTTCCCGATCTTAGATGAAAAGCTTTCAGCTTCTCGCCATTAAGTATGATGTTAGCTGTGGGTTTGTCATATATAACCTTTATGATGTTGAGGTACTTGCCGTCTATACCCATTTTGTTGAGAGTTTTAATCAGGAATGGATGCTGAGTTTTGTCAAATGCTTTTTCAGCATCTATGGAGATTGTCATGTGGTTTTTCTACTTCTTTTTGTTGATGTGGTGGATGATGTTGATGGATTTT